>JAHWFP010091098.1:97327-161039 GCA_023313725.1 Lithobius niger | reverse complement strand
GGGTTCCCTTTTAGTCGCCTCCTACGACACGCAGGGGTACGGTGGGCCTATTCTACCCCCAGCCCACAGGGGGCGCGAACTTAGACGTTACTTTATCATTCGTACCCAAAAATTCAAGATGGCTGCCATCCGGTATAGCAAAATCAAACGTTGTTGTACTGAGCACAACTTAGTTACAACTGTGTCTTGTAATTGTGCTGTCGTATACCTAGGGTACAGCAAACCGTGCCATACATTTGCCTAACCCTCGCCATTGTAGCTGGTCCCTCTCTCAAGTTCCACGCTCACATGAACCATGACATAGCTAAGGCCTTCAAAAGGCTAATATCATCCTCAATGCTTCATCAGATCAAAATCACCCTGTTTCCCTATCTATGCAACACTTTCCTGCTCCTAGGCCTTGAAGACTGCTCAAACTTGAGTCTTTTCACGGTTACCTTAAGGTATGGTGTTCTCTCAAACACGTGCCTAACAAAGAACTTTTCCACAAACTAAACATAACTTCTACTAGTATTAAAAAAAATCCTTAAGCATATAAAATATGGATGTAAGCCTTAAAAGATTTAAAGCTCTAAGATACAAAAATTCAAAATTGGTTCTTTGCTTCGATCTCTAGGGAAGAGCAAATTCCCACAACAAGAAGACCAATAACAGTTGTAGTCACATTAGTACAGCTGTTACGGGCCAGAATTTGGGCTAATCATAAACATCGAGCTAAAAGCTATGAAATTTGGTATATAAGTCACTTCTTAGCGTATAAATCGACCTACATCTGGAACCCCTCGAGATACCCCAGTAAGGCTTTACCCCCACCACAATCATTTCTTTGAGGTTATTGACCAATAAATTCTTGCTGATTGGGCTAAAATTGGTACACAAGTCATTCTTAGGAGTACAAATCGAACTACAAATTGTTGATCCTCATTGAGAGGAAACAGGGAAGCAGTTGGGGTGGATGTATCTCATCGGGTTTCGTATGAAGTTCGATTTGTACTGCTACAATGCATGTTTTTATTACGTTCTGCAAGAATTTGTTGGTCATTGATGCTTCATGGAGGGTGTTCAGGAGGGTGTGCTGGGGAATTCTTTGGTGGTATTGTAAGGGGATTCATGACTGGTTCAATTTCTACTGCTAGGAATGACTGGCGTACCACAATGCATGCTTTCAGTACAATCAACAGGTATTTTCGGGTATCCAAGCACTGAGGGGCGTTGGAGGATTTTGCGGGAATTTCATAGCTAGTTTGATTTATTCTGCTAACAATGACTTGTTTAAAATTTCATTCTTTTAGTACTGTCTGCAAGAATTTGTTGGTCAGGCTTCAAATAGGGGGCACAGGGGTGTTGTAGCGCCTCGTAGAATAGTTCGAGGGGGACGCCGGATGGTTCGATTGTTGTCATTAAAATTTGCAAAGTGGTGAAATTAACACTACCCCAAATACTGATTTTCGTTTTTCTATGTCAGTTCTGGCTGAAACAATAGCACTTGTATGTTTGGCGTTTAACATGGAAGTTCATGCTGAGATTACATAAATTTATTTTGTTACAGTAATATCTGTGATGTTGACTTCCCCACAATAATCTTATGGGAACGATAAAAGTGTTGCAAATAAAGTCTTACCACAACACTTAACAAAATACTACATTTCAATCAACTAAACAATATATATGAAGATATTTCTCTTTAGTTGTTACATCTTCTGAGCCAGGCAAACAAACGTTCGTTTCTCATTTAATATCAATGAATCCTTTTTCACTGTTTGAATTTTAGCCCAATAATCACATTGCTTGGTGTGTAATTGCTTCTCTTTAGAAGGAGAGTTCGGTATGAAAAATGCAATAATACCACAGGATTGGTTTTTTTTAGATTCAATGTTAAGTAAAGCCGATTTTGGTAAATTTCTTAGTTTATTTTCCAAGAAATGTCAATACAAGCTAGTCACAAAGTGCCTATTTAAAATAGAAAGCAGTAACTCATGTTCTGTAACTACTCTGCATTCCCGATATCCGGTGCTACACATGTGTAGGGTTAAAAAAGTTCTCCATGGAGACATTATTCTCACCTTTCAGAATCTTAAAATTCACCTTGATGTTACAGTTTACAATTTTTTTTATTGACCTCCCATCCTTACCAGGAGCACGACCTCCACCTGCACGGTATTAGAAACACATATTCACAGACCACGTGGTCTGGTCCTGTAACAACCATCCTGCTTCTGTTGTCCCTGCCCCAACCCTAACAGTTTAATGTCGTCTATTAACCGCTTTATATCTAGGGAACAGTGATTCTCGTTTACCTTTTGGGTTGTGTTATTCATCGTGTTTCGGAATTTGAGGTTGGGTAAATGCCCTGTAACAATTTCCGCTCAGTGAGTTTTCCTTATATTCCAATATAATGCATTCCAATCCATTCTAACTTATGGATTTAGGTAATAGAATGAATTATAAAGTTAGAATGATATCAGTCTACGGGCTTACTAGCATTGTTTGGCCCATCGTGCAGTAGAAATAAAATTATTAAAAGTAAAACCTTACTAGGCTGGACATTTTTATTTTGGATCTAGGGGATTACAGCATCCTACATTGAAAATAACTGAACTATTCGAAATATGTAAAGTATTTTTTTTCCCAAACAGAGACGGGAATAAACACTCTAGTTTTATTGACAACTAAAACTAAACAACAAGTCATTCTTGCTGATTGGGCTAAAACATGAATTGTTACACAAGTCAATCTTAGGAGTACAAATCGAACTACAATTTGTTGATCCTCATGGAGAGGAAACAGGGAAGCAGTGGGTGTGGATGTATCTCATCGGGTTTCGTATGTAGTTCGATTTCTACTGCTACAATGCATGTTTTTATTACGTTCAGCAAGAATTTGTTGTTCATTGATGCTTCATACAAATTGCTATATATTCCATCAGAGTTTGCTTGAATGTTTCCTTGTAAAAACCAGGTGGTTGCATGCTGACGAGGTGGAGACAAAATTCGATAACTGACTCTTGTACGTTTAGTTGCTGCCATGTGCCGTTAAATTCATAATTAGAGTGACCTTATTATATTCCATCAGAGTTTGTTTGAATGTTTTCGTATAAAACGAGGTAATTGCATGCTGACGTGGTAGAGACAAAATTCGATACCTGACTCTTGTGTAGTTAGTTGCTGCCATGCGCCGTTAAATTCGTAATTAGAGTGATCATCATAAACATGCAGTTATGTCATATGGATTGTGAATTAAAAGACTTGTCTAGTTTTCAAATGAATGTATACATTTTATATGAGCTTTCTAACCACTCTCACATCAGCCCATGTTAATTTCAACCTGGACTTAACTTCAGTTTGCCCTCGAAACGTTCTAAGACAAATCTGCTTCTCAAAATACTAAATAATTTTACGGTAAGACAGTAAATATGGTGATTATTTATTAACGTATTACTTAGTAGAAGCAAACCATTGTTAATGTGATATAGTTTAGTGTTCCAATAATTATTGTGAATACATGACCATTTCATGTTGTCTATGGAGCTATACCGATAATGTCTCGAGACCCTTTGATGAACAAACAAAAATCTTTTTTTTTTACGGAAAGGCTGTTAAGACTAATGGTTATTTAAAGGCAAACCAAACAGTGCGACATAAAAATACAAACAATGTTTCGAAAATTATCAATTTTCGTCTTCAGGTTAGCAATAAAATTAAAGCATGGCAAAAGCCACTAGGTTCAACCTACATTAAAAGCATAAAACAGACATTTAAAATGGATAAAAACCACCAATTTCTCCCCTCAAAAGAGGCAGAAATGGCAGCCGTAAAGCAATGACCCACCTGCTCCGTTGGTTGATATATTGGTAAATTTGTCCACAACTGGCTTTAAAAATCAATTAATAGACAATGTTTTAGGCATTGTCTTATATGTTACGTTTTTTAGTTTTAAATTATTTTCTACAATTTACCCTAATGAACGACCACGATTGCAGTCCTTATGTAAGCCTCGGCATGAACTTACCGCTTAAACGCATAAGGTTTTCACTGCATTAAAAATTCATGACAGCAATCAAACCGTTGGCCTCGACAGCATGGCCATTTCTTCTTGTTGGTTTAGGAATCTTTGCCTTTGCCTGGATATAGAACCAATGAACCGATTTTCAATGTTTGTTGTTTATACAGCATTTATTTTAATTTATTTACATGCGTATAATGCTTATACCTTATAGCCTAGGATCTTTTGAATGCTATTTGAGAGTTATTGCTATATTCTCATTGTTGTTCTCTTCGTGTTGGGTAAAATTTGTTCTTACCTAATGATCGAAACAATGAACCGATTTTCTATTTTTATATCTTAAAGTGTATCTACTGTGAAAGCATTACCAAGAATTTTTTCACTAATCAAAAAAGAATTTAACGATTCGCATGAGATCAGATACCACCCCAGTTCTAACCATACCACCCAGTTCTTTTTGTTACAGTTCTTCCTGTTGGAGAAGTTTAGCTCTCACTTAGAGATCTAACCAATGAACCTATTTTAAACTTTTATAAATTGACGCAGACGGAACAAGGCCTAAAGTCTTTTGAACGTTCTTTAATGTGGCTTCATATTCTTATTGCTTTATTTTTCTTGTTGGGGAAGTTTTGCTTCCACCTAGATATCAAACCAGTGACCCTATGTTCAACTTTTATAGCTAAAAACGTAAATATTAACAAGGCCCAGGTACTTTTAATGCAATTATGATGTGATTAATTTATCTCAAAAAATTTTCATATCAATTACCTTATATCACGATTACCTCATTACAAAATACTAAATTTTTAATTATTTAGATGAATCTCCCAGAAAAAAAAATACACGTAGTAATTTAAAAAATGATAAAAGCCGTAAAAAAATCGTAAGCCGTAAATCCGGATGAAAGTCGTAAAAAAAATAACGCTCTAAATAGGGCATCCAATCCCGAGACATATTTGTAATCCCGGGATTTCGGGATTCTTTTCTCTCAATCCCGGGATCCCGGGATTAATCCTGAAATTTCGGTATTTATTCTTATTATTTTCAGTGGCAAAAAAAACTACATGAAAGGAAAGTTGCGCTCGATAACTTCATTGTTTAAATTACTCACAAGATGAAAACTGAACTGAGCACAGCTAGTTGGTAGCATGTTCTTCGTTTATTTGAAATGGTCTGCTATTTTTTTCAAAAGTTTAAATCAATGGGAGTATTTTAAGTTATTTTTTTAATCTTCTGGTGATGCATTTTGAACTCTGTAGACTGTGCTACAAAATTTTGAAAATCGATTCATTGATTCTATATCTAGGTTGGCCAAAATTTCTCCATCAAGATAGCAACAACAACAAGAATATTGTAGTCACATTCAAATAGCGTTCGAAAGGCCCTGGGCCTTGTTCATACCTACATTTTTCGCTATAAAACTTATAGAAACTCATATTGAAAGAGCGTGTAATTAGTTCACTGGTTCGATCTCTAGTTAGGAGAAAATTTTCTGCAGCAAGAAGAAGAACATCAACAAGAATATTATCACATCAAAATAGTCTTTAAAAATATGTTCATTCTTTAAGCTACAGACCTTAAAATCGATATATAGGTTCGATCTCCAAGTAAGGGCAAAAAGTCCCAAAAACAAGAATAACACCAATAAGAAATGGCCATGCTGTACGGGCTGAACGGTTCTATTGTTATCATTGCAATTTTTAATGCCGTGAAAAAGTTCTGACGCCACTCCAACTACCGAATTTTGTTGGTGTATGTCAATTCCGGAGGCAACTATAGTCTTTCAAAGTTTGAAGTTTAACATGGAAGTTCATACTGCAGCTTATACAAGGACCAATGTTGCAGTCCTTATGACCAATGACGCTGCAGTGATGAGACAAATAAACAAAATACAGTTTTAGTATTTTTTGTGTGTGCAATTGTAATGGTGTGTTAACTTTTATTTCTCTTTCTCACACCATAGCAAGCAAAAGACGAATTTTTATCTAGTTTATTTTATGTATACTGAAGAATTTGTCAATTCCAACCTTGGTGTAGAATTTAGATGTTGTTACTAGTAGTTAGACTCGAGTCTATAGAAGAGAGGAAGGATACATTAAATTCACGAAAAAAAAAAGAATTAATTTATAACTTTTTTTATTCGAATTTAGCTTATTTTCAATCCCGTAAATCACGAGATTTAGGTAGCCAAAATCCCAGGTTTTTCGGAACTAAAAAATGACCGGGATTCCTAGCTCTAAAGGAACACATACGAAAAAAAGCCATCAGTGTCATAGTGATACATATTAAAGAAGCTCCTGCTTTGTAGCCTTAAAAAAAATTAATGATTTAAAGGGACAGATACAAGAAATATACAAGTAAGACATCAGCATTGCACTAATAGGTGAAAAAGAAGCTCCAACTTGTTTTTTGGAGGATGCTGGAGAATCCTTTACATTTATTAGTGCGACGCTAATGGAATACGTGTCTTTTTCTTGTATCTGTTCCTTTAAAGCAGTGAGTATTTTTAAGGCTTATACGTTCCTATTTTATATACTTAAGCATTTTTAAAATTCTAATATTGATTATATCTTAAGTAGGTTAATGGTGTCTGGTCTGTTTTGAATCGTGCAGGTCAAAATCCCGAAAGCACCTGCACAATTTTATGAATTTACGACTTAAATTAAAAAATAGGGCGTAGAATATATGTGCAATGCTTTAAATGAATCGGACACTTGGTTCAAAAAACTTCATGTAGAAAGATAATACATCACACAGCACAATGAGAATGTCCTTCATTCCTGCTTGAAATGCGAAGCAGAGCACTGAGCACCTCGTAAAAGTGAGAGCGACCAGTCATTCTTGCTTTTTGGCGCAGGTCTTTAATCAAATTTTGCATAACACGTAGAGAATCTAACAATTACAAAATTAAAAAAGTAGAACGAAGTCACTCTTTGTAATGTAGGATATGGAGTAACAGTGCCACCGACAGGAATGGACAATACGTCTACATTGCATTCATTTATAATGTAAGAAAGACGACAAAGGTCAAACCGATTTGGTACGACAGGCAACGGTTTTAATAATTTCATATCAACGTCTTAGTTACAAGTGATAGTACAGGATTCCAAATAATCTTTACATTTGGCTCACCGCTCAACATAAAGTAGACGAAGAACAACGAGTGAACACTTTCTGAACTAATTTAACTAATCAAATGTGCTGAAACGTTTGCATAAATCAGAAACTTTGCTCACCCCATTGCTTTGTAGGCATTATATGATAAAAAATTATTAGGCCATTGTCTAGACTCGTTCCAACATTGGAGCATCGTAAGGTTTATTAGCCTGACCGATTTTCCAGCCAGTGAGCCAGTGAAGTTATGATCACACTCCTGTTAAAACCAGGCTCTCTCCATAACTATCCTTACCTTTGTTTGAGTAACTTCACCCTTGAGTTAAAATAGTGGGTGCAGAGGGAAGAGGGGTGTGGGTCCGGGTCTGGTACTAATGCTTGACACTCGGTTGCCCAACAGAAGTTTTTCCTGACTACATTTTCCCAACAGGTCTGTCGCTCGACAGCGATGTTTTTCCGACAGGTAAGTTGCCCACAGTGATATTTGCCTGATCGTGTGGTGTACGATCGTGATGTTTGCCCATCATGTCAGTGACTTGACAGTGATGTATGATGCACCGGCAAGTTACAAGAAATGAACAAATCATATTCTGTAGCTTGGTTGTCTTTTTTAGGAAACCGGGGTATAAATTGGGTAAAATGACACACACACTCCCTACAAAAATTGTAAAATGCAAACATTCAACATAGGTGAGGAAAAGTGGTTGACAAAGTTTGAATATTAACAAAAGATATAGGCAATACCGATATTTAAGAAATTCAATATAAAATTATAGCAAGGAATTACTCTATAAATTTTAATGTTGAATGGGGAAGGGGGAAGTGGAAATAAATAAATACCAAAAAAATAAAAGAGTGAGACAGGAAACCGATGGCGCAGGCGAAATAGAAGGAGTTAGAAAAAACCCGACCCGAGTAAGTAAATTAGCAAGTTGTAAGAAAATAAAAACAGAGGGGCTGGTGGAATGGATTGTACCATTATCATAATTTAGAGTCCACTTTTATGGGTTCAAGGATGCAGCTACTCGGAGATAGATTTAAGAAGAGAGAAAAACAACTGCATGTAATAGTCCTATATAAATTTTATTACATCACAAAATTGCTATTCATCTAGGTTAGTTTATGCTTCAAATTCGTCCTTACAAAATAAAATATCAAATATCAAATATCAAATAATCAAATAATCAAATATCAAATAAAAAAAACATTAAATCTGAAATGTTTCTCCAAGTCCAAACTTTTTTATAAGTATGAAAAAAAGTGAAAATAGGGATCATTTTTTTCGGATACAAATTGCTATTCTGATTCCGAAAAAGTTGATTCTATTTTTTAAAATTAAAAAAATTTAACTACACCGTCGTCACGTGCACTGTCGACATAATGGAGCACACTACCTTCTTTGCTGTTTAGCCAAAAAGAGTCGGCCTTTGAAAGTAGTGATATCATTCAACCAGGGAAAGGCCGCAAGATTGCTTGCTACTTTACTAGACAGTATCATGAAAACGTTTTTGATGCAATTTTCTACCTATGAATCACGTGGTGGACATTTATCTTCTAACTTTTAGTTTTTCTTTATCCTTGCACCTTTCCCTTACATTTTGCTCAATTTGAATTTCGCCCTCATTTGAATTCATCCTGACTTGAGAAAATATTAAGGCTGGGCCGATCACCGTTTCCTACTCTAATGGGTACTCAGCAATCATTAAACAAAACTGGCCTATACCAAGTCCTATAATCAAGCACAATACCCAATTAACTGAAAACTGTAAAATGATGTAGGTCATTACAAAAAAAATAACTTTTGAAAGCATTGGATAAATAAAGCATAGGCCTAAATGCACATAATTATTTAAAAAAATTTTGATTTAAAGTAATATTGTGTAGTGCTAAAAAGATTTTAAAAGACAATTCTCCAGTTAAATTTTACAATTTGCATTGTATTTTGCAAACAAAAAGAAACAGCTGCTTGGGGTTTGGACTATGTGAAGGCAAACCAAGCAGTGCTATATAAAAATGCAAACAACGTTTCGAAAATTTTCAATTTTCGTCATCAGTTTAGCAATAAAATTAAAACATGGCAAAAGCCACTAAGTCATCCTTCGTTAAAAGCATAAAACAGTTATTTAAAACGGATAAAAACCACCAATTTCTCCCCACAAAAGAAGCAGAAATGGCAGCCGAAAAGCAACGACCCACATACTCCGTTGGGAAAACAAGTCGCGAGGCAAGGTGTATGCAAATCAGGGTAACATGGTTCATAGGTGCGATGCATTCGTTATGGGGGTTGCACAATATGCCTGGCAAAAGAGTCGAGTTTAAGTTTTTTAATTACAGGAAAATATTCTTTTCGTGAAAATAATCTTGTTTCGAGAAAAACACACTAGAGCACGAATTAATCTTGAAACGCTTGTCATCCATACACATACACCACCTGTACATAACCACTTAGTGCCAGATAATATATTGATAAAAGAATATTTTACTGTAATTAAAACACTTTAACTCGACTCTTTTGCCAGGCGTATTGTGCAACCCCCATAACGAATGCATCACACCTATGAAACACGTGACCCTGATTTGCATACACCTTGCCTCGCAACTTGGTTTCCGAACGGAGCTGGTGGGTCCTTTCTTTTTGGCTTCCATTTCTGCCTATTTTGAAAGGAGAAATTGATTATTTTTATCCGTTTTAAATAACTGTTTTATGCCTTTAACATGGGATGACTTAGTGGCTTTTGCCATGCTTTAATTTTATTGCTAACCTGATGATGAAAACTGAAAATTTGTGTGTATTTTTATGTAGTACTGCTTGGTTTGCCTTCACATATTCTGTAACCGTACTTTTTACTCAATTGGGGTTTGGACCACTGGATATCTGATGAAAAACCTTCAAAATAAGGTATTCCCGTTTGACATTTGAATACCTGATTTTGAAGGTTTTTTCACCAGATATCCAGTGGTCCAAACCCCAATGCGGAAGTCGTGGGCAAAAGATGTTACCAAACGTCACCTCTTTTCAATTTTATGGCAACCACCTTCTGCACTACAGGAAATGGATGGTTTGGTGGCCGAAGCATATTGTCAACCACTGATCAACCAATGGTTGCTGATGTGTGAAACTAATTCCTGCTACTCACTCCCCTACATCGCAGCAACGACCTCTAAACCAATTAGGCCCAAATATCTAAGCCCTGTTAAGCAAAAAGGGTGTAACTCAAAATGGTCGATCTGAGTTACAGCAGGATCTAAGTCTGAATCCGTATATGTACGTGCTTGCAGTTGGAACAGGAAGACAACGGCTTGTGCAGCATGACCAGTTAACTTCTTTGCTCCGATTTTCATCTTTGCTCTTTCTATCAAACGAACTGGGGAAACTTTCATTGTGACAGTTTCTACGATAGACCCTTTTGGTTAGTCGGCTGTGTTCCATTCTTCTGTGCAGAAATTGGGAAACCACCTTCAAGAGTGTAATACTCTATTTCCTTGACTGTGGCTTAAAAAAATGACGAATTTGTGCGTGTTTAGCAACTTCATCAGTGGATCTGGAAGTGTGTGTCTCGGACGACCAGGGAAATGGATTGGACATCAATGAATCATCAGGTTTACCTAAGCTGAAGATCTTGGTGAGGTTAATACTCGGTCTAAAAACTTTGTTGACCTAAAAGACAAGCGGGACGGTTTGCCGTTGTTGGATGAAACTGTTGTGGATCATCAACCTCTTCTGTAGTTCGACGAAAAGACTGCTGGATTGCCTGTACAGCATTCTTCTTGGCTGAGGTTCGCAATTCAAAAAACCTGGCTTCAGCACCTTGTTGTTAGGGTAAATTTTGTTGGAGGGGGTGACATGTTTTTTTTGGGGGGGGGTGGGTGAAGTAAAGCTTTAAGGGGAGGGGTGTAATGGGTTGGTTCCATTACTAAGTAACAAACCATTACTTAACTTGGTATTCTAAAGTTTTATTTTTATTTACGTTATATTTGACTTTGCCTGTTTGGCTTTAGAATTTTGTAAACCTTCATGCAGAGCTGAGTGTGGCAATCACTTTAAACTCTGCCTGACGGTCAAGGAAAGGTGGAAGAGTCAAAAGACGTAACGTGTGTGTGCCCGATTGGTTATGAAGAGGAAATTCCGTTTTGTTTGCAGTTCCTGAACGTTGGTTCCAGCCTATCTGGTATACTGTGTAATCAGTTTTAAATAGTTTCTTGGAACAGAGTTCCATCAGAACGCATATGTACCGAAGATCACACTCCTATGTTGACGTATGATCATGCAGTATCACGACTAAAAAAATTTAGGGTGCAAGAGATGGTGTGGTATTTTACATTCAGATTTTTTGGAGGGTTTAGTTTAAACCGTAGGAAAGAGATATCCGGTTGCGTATTAACTTTGTTCAACTTAGGACAACACCATTGTTGGCTGAAATGTTTTCTAATATAATTGGACGTCGTCTCATTTCAATATCATCGTGATTAATCAATCTACACATTCCTTGTGGTTTCCCTATTGGTTTTTCAACTCTCGCTCCACTTTGGAGTGCAACTATTCAATATCGGTCATTTTACTTTCTCAGGTACGAGCCCGTATATAGTCACTTTTGAGTGGCTGAAGCAGATAAGGTAGGATCAAAACAACCAATCAGAGCTTGCTGTCGCTATTTTGTCCTCGCTTGTTTGTGGTGTTAATAATGTTGGTGATTTACAATTTTGTAGACATATATAAAAATTAATAAATGAAGAAAGAAATCACAACGTAAAGGGTAAATGAAGCAAGCAGTCTGCATTAAAAACTGGCCTTGTGAGGATACACGATACACTAGTCCGAGTAAGAAAGAAAGAAAACACAACTGCCCCAAACTGGGACTCAAACCCAGGACATCCCGTTTACTAGCCGGGCATTCTAACCACTGCACTACCGGGGCGGGAACTGGCTGCAGGCTCCAGCCGAACTAAATAGCTGTTTAATCTTACACAGTGGTGACCTAAAGAATAAAGATCACAAACATACAACCAAGGAGAGAAAGCAACATTGCTTCTTGGCCTTCATACTAGAAATAAAGCAAGTAGTAAATAAAGTAAGAAGTGCATTATTTCTAGTGAGGAGGCCAAGAAGCAATGTTGCAGCAGTGCTTTTCTGCTGGATCCCAGGCCATGTTGGGATAGCAGGGAATGAGCAAGCTGATTCTGCTGCGAAAGGGGCCCTTTCTGGCCCTCTCGGTAGGGATCTCAGCGTTGTTCCCTCGGACGCCTTTCCAACTCTGCGTCTGAGGTTACACGCTTTTTGGCAAACCTTGTGGGACAGACAGGACGGTATTAAATTACGGGCCATTAAAGGCACTGTCGAGGAGTGGCACTCGGCGTGTCACCGCAGTCGCCATGAGGAGGTTGTGTTGGCCCGTTTGCGCATTGGTCACACCCGACTTACTCACTGTTTCGTTTTGCAGGGGGTTGACCCTCCTGAATGTTGTTGGTGTTGACGGCCACTTACGGTCCGGCACTTACTTGTTGATTGTCGCCATCTTGATGTTGTTCGCCGTCGTATCCATCTTCCGCATGACATTGCGCGTCAGTTGGGCGATAAGTCTGTCCTCCTGTCCGATGTTTTTCAATTTTTGCAGGAGGTACAGATGTATGACAAGATTTAGATTAGGGGTTTGAATAACATCTCTGTAATGTGTGGTGCAGTGGCAACCCGGACCACTGCACTGTGACTGAGGTTGGCGCTAATGACTAAGCTGTCGACACGCCATTAAACCTCAATCCCCCCCCTGGTAGTGCAGTGGTTAGAGCGCCCGGCTAGTAAATGGGATGTCCTGGGTTCGAATCCCAGTCGGGGCAGTTGTCTTTTCTTTCTTTCTCAGACTAGTGTATAATTAGTGTATCCTCACAAGACCAGTCTTTAATGCAACTGCTTGCTTCAAAAAGTAATAGTAAAATATGAGTAAGAGAAAAATATAACCACAGAAAACATATGCTGTTGAAATCATTGTTATATTCTCTGGGATTTTGTATGCAGCAATTACAATGTTTTTCTTTCTGTCAAGGTATTTTTCACATGCAGCACCATGAATGGTTTACAGAATGGATTTAACTCTCGCCGTGTACGAAGATCCAGGAATATAGCGTTCATAAATGTTCACCCAGTTTTAAATAGAAGACCAGTTCCTATTAAAGTCATAAAACCTTTCACCAGGGAAAATGCAGTCATGTCAGGGCTTCGTAAAGACTTGGCAGTTAACGGCTTACATCGAGAACGAGGTGTATGGTGGATTACAACTCTGTTACTTTCAGCAATTGCTGCCTATCAGCTGTATGAAAGAATTTCACTTTATTTAGATGATCCTTCTTCGGTCAGTAATTACTTTGTCACCTACAAGAATTTTACGTTCCCATCTGTAATGATTTGTCCCGACATCGATTTCCGAGATGCAGAACATCTGCTCATCATTGCCCGTAGACAATTTGAAGCGAAATCCACGGCGGAAATTGACGAAAAATTAACAAATGCTCAAATTACCGTTTTTGATTTGTGGAATACAACAGGAGTGGCCTGGTGGAATATAGAATCCTCTATGTATCAAGTAAGAGGAAGTATATAATAATACCAATTTATTTTATTTTACTTCAATTTCTCATTATTTTATTATTGTTGGTCTTTGTTTCATAAGCACTGGGTTACCTTTAAAAATGTTTAGACTAAAACATTTTGTGCATCATGCTGGTTTCTCTATTACGAAATTAGTCCATATCAGCAAATTTTTATATTACTGAAACCAGCACATGATTAGTTGGAATACAATAAGAGCCATAGGTGTTTAATCTGGTTTTCTGAGTGGGTTTCAACTGAAAAATAGTTCTAAGTGCTTCCCAACCTTATTACAACAACTTGAGAATGAAGCATGCTAGAAGGGAAAATCTGCAGTATTTAACTAATGTCCAAGCAGGCCATGATGAAATTTGCAACACTCAAAGTGATGACACAATGGAAGGGCTATTGGTTATCAAATTACAGCAGTCCATCCATGATGAAGCTGTCACCGCAAAATCTAAGTTTTCAGCCTTGCAATTCAGTAATGCTTCAATCGCCATATTTAATCCAGAAATTATCTTTCCACAACAGTACCAGCAGGTTAGTTCCTTCTGAATCCCTCTCATTCCTCCTGGCTTTTACGCACTAAGGGATCGTGATAATGGCATGTCGTAATCCCTACTTAGTGATAGGCAAGTATGCAGCAGTGCCAGTTCAGCACTACAGTTGATTTTTACCAATGACTGAATCGTGGATTAAGAAAATGCTGAAGACCACAGGACTGTCAATGCTAGGGTACACTGCAGTGCAACGTTCTATCAATTCTGTTAACCTTGATGCGATGTTATGTAAACAGGTGGTGGTGCTGAGAATCGGTTACTTTCTTCGGTAGGATCTGCAGAGAATTCAGATTAGTTTCCTCTAAGGTACGCTATTTCAGACAACACACAGGAGCACTAAAGCAACATTAGTAATTCGTGAGCCATAGCAACTCGAAGCATAGAAGAATCTTCCATGGATGCCCATAAAAAGATTTCAAGATTTGTGTAGCAATTTTCGTAATAATTTCAGTATATGTAGGTTTGAAAAACAAAACCAACACTGTGACACAGAGGGTTATTTTAATCAGATAGCAACAATTATTATGCTAACCTCACTGTTTTAAGAGAAATCTGACTAGCCTCTGACACTGTCAGATGATTGTTAAAGCCACATTGAAAAAATATGCAACGTAAATAGTTTTATTTCGCTAATAAGTACACTATTCTGAAAAAGAAAGAAAAGACGACTGCCCTGACTGGGACTTGAACTCTGCTCTTCCTGCTGACTAGACTTTTGCTCTTACCAATTTGATACCAGGGCAGACACAGGCTGTAGGCTCCAACTGAGTTCAGAAGCTGTTCAGTTTTTCTCAGTGGTGACCTAAAGGTGATAAACATGCAAGGTTTATAGTGGACGCCTAGTAAGCAGGAAGTCCGGGTTTCAGGTCCAGTTGGGCAGTTGTCTTTTCTTTCTTTCTTACATTAGTGTATCTTCCAATTTCTAACAGCCAGTCTTAATGTGCGAATATGCGGGATGTTAGGCCTCTACCTTGCGATTCATTCTTTATTTAGTTTTCTTCACTTGATTATTCAGTTTCTTCAGTTTTTGTACTATCGTGATAAACTTTGTTTATTTTAATGCTGCAACGTGTCTTTTCTGCCAATAGCTCTACAATGCGACTAGTAGTAGTCTACTACAGGAGGCAGCGATTAACACACCATTCGGATACTGTATGGCTTTTAAACCTGGTAAGTTAAAAAATTATATATGGAGTGTTTAAGCCTTATTATTGAAAACAAACACAATACAAGAACAACTTTCTATCTAATACAAATATCCAATAAAATAAAACGATATAGTTAGTTAAAAGAGCATTACACAGGCAAAATATGACGAAACATAGTTTGTATGTTTAGGATTCACGCATGATTATTGTTATATGTACAGTTTAGGCAATTTCTATAATTTATGAAGGCTAATTTTTATATACAGCAGACCTCAATAAATTCAAAGTAAATCCATAATATATGTAAAAAATCGATGTACTGTCCTAATATATAGTTGCAAATTCTACGCTGTGAGCTACTTTACTACATTTGTGAGGTTAATTTTTTTTTCGATTTCTTTTATTTATTTTATGTGGAATAAAAGAAACAACAAAACAAAGACCAAAGGTTTGCATCCGTAATTGTATATTTCCTTTTTCAGCTCAGAACTTGGAATTTCAAATATCTGAAATCACTCTGGACTTGAAGATTTATCAGGAACCAAAACCACCAAAGTCACCAGACTACGATCAATACTATCAAAATTATCCTTCAGTACAAGAACCTTCAGTACAAAGAAATGTACAGAGTATGCGGGTAAATAAAGGAGCTCGACTCTGCCCGCCAGAGTACTTCATAAAAGAGCCATAAATTTATGGCCCAGTCAGGTGCTTTTACAATGACCATAAGAGTGTAAGAAGTGTTGGAGTTCAACTAGTTTCCCAGGTGTATGACTTATGAATGAGTTATGACTGCTGGACTCCAAAACTTTGTACTCTTACATACTACATAATAAGCTCGGTGACTGGGTTGAAATTTAAGGTTTTTTTTATAATGTGGATTTCCACACAGCCTTATTTTAGCTTAAAGTAATTGTTATGGTTCATAATTGTGTGCAAGCTCATTTTTTTGTGTGCTCACTATTGTTTGGGTTTTCCTATTGACTGGACAATGTGTCAAGTCACCAGGAAGCCATCTTGAATTTTTCCTTATGATGTGGAATTCTCTATGTCTAGACCAGGCCTCTGACTGGAATACTGGTGTTGTTTTCCCTACAGGCATGATAGCTCAATGTGTTTATTCATATTTAAATTAGTGTAGTTAGTCCCTGAGGAATTTGTAGAAACATTTGTAGTTGTCTCAATGATATGTTAGGTTTAGGACTGTGTACGTTCTTTCATGCGAATCATTTCCGAAGATGTGCTTGTAGTTAATACAGAGGTATTGGACAGAATGTTTCTGAAGTGTTCTTTGCTGATGTTGATTCATGTTTAAACGATCCTCGAGTGGGCCTGTAATTAGAGAAATCATTGACCCTTTAACGAACATTTAAGTTCCAATCGTAAAGATCCGTAATCATAACCCATGCTCAGGCAGTGAAATTTTCTCCGGCGCTAGTACAGAACTGATGAGAAGCTAAACCACATTAGTGAAGCTACGAACAATACGAAATATTATAACACTAGCTAGTTACCAGGTCATTTTTTCATAAGAAAGAAATTGTTTCTCATGGATAGGGAAACAATTTCTTTCTTGTGAAAAAATGACCTTACAGTCTGTGTTTTGCAAGGAATCAATCTCTTTCAAAGTTCCCCTTATAAATTTTATACTAATTGTCAAAGGAATTTTTCTTCTCCAATAATGAACCCATGGAAAGCATGCACCAACTATAATTCGCAAAATTATTAGCAAATATATTAGCAAAATTTGTCTGATCTAGACATCACGAAGATCAGTGGCATAAGCCAATTAAAAAAGCCAAAAAATTAAGGAAAATATATATATATAATTAAAAAAGTCAACATGAGGATGTGCAATTCATCGAGAAGAATTTTCTGCAGCAATCTGCACCAGCCCATGTTTTTGCATTTAAGTATTAAAAGTATAAAAGAAACCTATCATCTTTATTCAGGAATTTAGCTCAGCATTACTAGACTCTCCACAATTAGTAGAGACAAGTGGCAGTTTAAGTGCTACAATGAAAGACAATTTTTTCACCAAGAAATTGATATCAAACAGACAACAGCAAAACAGCTAAGTAGCAGTTATAGCAGTATATCCGAAGATTGATATACTTTCCTCGAGTTTGATGCCTAGTAGAGGAAGGTAGAGTTTGCACCATAATCACAATCCAGTCTCATAATCTGATCTCAGCTGAACTACATCTCCACGACTGAAAGGTTTAATCGTACTGGTATATCTTTGGAACACATTTTAAAATATGTAGCGGGTACAAGTGGGTAAAACTGTTACCAAAATGATCGAGATCAATATTGGAAAAGCATGTCACACCTGGGAATAAAACTTATAGGGACACATAAAGTACATCTCGGAAAGAATTTCCATCAAGAATCAGTGTTGATAAACCCTAATCTGGATATGGCAATATTCTTTTATTCTTATTCATTCGAACTGCATAAATATCATTAGAGATATCTGAACAAACTAACTCTTCATAAACTGTATATTAAGACTTAAACACCATAAAACCTAACATTAATTACCAAAAATGTGGATGCTCACCTGGTGTAACTGAACTTGGTAAATTACGAGAAGAAATGTCAGACTGTACTCACATGTCGTTACATCAAAAATTTACCCCAGGGATGTCTGCCAAATCTGCCCCTAAAAATTATATTACCCCTCTCCCCCGACATACTTAAACTGGGAAAATTGAACTTAGGGAGCAGTAAGTAAACTTTGACATATTAAACTACAGGAAATCCTATCTTCCATTTGTTGGGGGCTTCTTTTGCCCATAATGAAAATTACTTTCATTTATATGCTAGTTAATAGGGTGAACAATTACCGAGTATTTCTTGATAGGTAATGATATACTGTATATGAAAAATTGACCACCCCAGATCACACAGTACTATCCATTGTATACCTCGGCCAGGGCATTCTATTCCAAAAGATTTTGTTGGTGAGAAAGGCCTTCTTGGAGCCTTTTAGGCATGCAGTACTGGTGGAATTAACTGTAAATAAAGGAAATGTATGGTGAAAAGAACATCAATCATCAATACAACACAACAATGAAAAAAAAATCCTCAGAATATTTTGGAAG
The DNA here is from genome assembly GCA_023313725.1 of Lithobius niger. Taxonomy (NCBI): domain Eukaryota; kingdom Metazoa; phylum Arthropoda; class Chilopoda; order Lithobiomorpha; family Lithobiidae; genus Lithobius; species Lithobius niger. The sequence continues at coordinate 142,525 of JAHWFP010091098.1, read as the reverse complement.
AAGAAATGGCCTTCAAGACATTACCCCCTCAAGTGTCATGCCTTAAATCCACGACCATCCATCAATAAGAACAACCGCCTTGCACTTTTTGCCCAAGAAATTAAGAGTCGATTGTAAAGTCGTTACCTTTTGATGTAGAACAAATCAAGCCAAACACGAGATATCTGAAAAAGAACCAGATGGTAAAATCAGTTTCGAGGGGGATGAAATATTTCAAACCTCGGTCCAACAGAGAATGCAACACCAAACCAAACCGATTTATACATAGCATTTCGAAAGAATGCAATAACCACAGTCACTTTTCACAAGGATCTTCTTCGTCTGGGAATTTCATGAAAATTTTGGTAGATTTGCTAGATATTGCTAGAGTTCAGAAATCTCATTTCGAAAGTTGCTAGTTGGTGCCTATTTTTTTGTGCATGCACACTTTGTCTCTCTATTTCAGACTTGCTCGCTTTCTCGTGCTTTGTTAGTAATTTGGGTATTGTTGAAGAAGAAGCGTGGAGCATATACACGAATAAATTTAAAGGTGTTCACTTACCCGCAAGTGGGACTTTGACATATTCATTCTTGACTCAAGAGTAAATGTGGCTAAGTCCAGTTGCCGGCAACTGTCCATCGACTGCCACATGGTCAACATAGGCATTCAAAAATATTCAAAGGCAGTTCAACAAAGCTGGTGGCGTCACCATTCCGTCACTTGTTTCCGATAATTTTGAATACCGAAATTGAGATAATCGACTGCCGTACGGTCAATTAAGGCATTCAAAATCATTGGAAACGAGTGACGTTATGGTGACGTCACCAGCTTTTCAGATCTTGTTTCCAATAATTTTGAATGCCTAAATTAACCATGTGGCAGTCAAGGTTTTGCCGGTAACTCGACTTAGTAAATTTCACTCTTGAGTGACCCCATACATAATACCATTTTCTTAATTTAGGCATTCAACATTTTTCAAAGGCAGTCCTTCAAAGGTGGTGACGTCACCATGTCAGGACTAGCTTTGAATAATTTTGAATACCTAAATTGACCGTGTGGTAGTTAATGGAGTTCGTGATATTTCAAGCCTTCAGTCCAGAATACACTTGACATTTCAACTCACTGCCAGACACTGACAAATGGAGGGGGGGAATGTATATGCTTTACGTATAAAGTATAAAGATACAGTATACAGTTGTATTTTACTGGCAACTTTCAAAAGGAGAGTGACATTTGCAATACATAGTTATAGTTTTCAATATACTTCTTCATAGTTCAATTTATCAACGTTCAATATGCAGCAAGATACCCATTTTCTCAAAATACATATTCAAAGTTTTTCAAACGCAGTCCTTCAAGGGTGGTGACGTCACAATATCAGAACAAGCTTTGAATAATTTTGAATGCCTAAATTTACCGTGTGGCATTCGATACAGGGTCGCCGACAACTTGACTTAGTGAATGTCACTCTAGAATGACTCTTACATAATACCATTTTCCAGTGACTCAATTGTGATGTCACAAGCTTTTCAGATGTCTGGTTTCCGTTATTTTTGAATGCCTAAGTTTACAGTGTGGTAGTCGATAGAAGATTGCCGACAACTGGACATAGCTAAATTTACTCTTGAGTCAAGAATGAATTTGTCAAAGATCCACTTGCTGGCAAGGAATATCTTTAGAGATATTCGAGCATATGCTCCGCGCATCTTCTTCAACATTGCCATAATTTGTAATAATAGTTTACTTCAAAAGTCCTGATCTCATTTTGGATGATGACATTCTTTGCCAGCTTAGCTGCTATTGAAAATGTTTACATCGTTTCAGTTCCCCCAAGGTATTGTCTCCTTTCAGGCTTAACTTCATCCCTGGGAAGCACCTCGAGTGATTCTGAAAATTGTAAAATCAAAAATCAGAATGCAGCACAAAAAACACAAGATGTGTCGAAGTATGCTGCATTCCATTATTAAAAAAGTAAAGAAATAAAACGCGTTGCATTAATTCATAAAAGAAAACAGAAATAAAACACTGCATTTAAAATTTAAAGTGACAACAAATTCCACAGACATTAGCCTATAAAACACAATTCACTTTCCATTGTAAATATCGATATCCAGTTTATAATACAGTCCCTGTAATAGACCCCCGTAGAAATTTTATTACTGACTACAAATTCGAATTGCACGAGGTAGATAACATGTACGACTATGAAAAAAAAACTTGGGTAAACATTCTGGGGAGGTTTGCATCAAGTGGTAAACGCCATTTAAAAAATGTTCGCCACATATATCTGTATTGGTGTGTAACTTCTGAACCATTACACCTAAAAACATTAATTATTTTTATCAATTTGCAAGTTTTTTTGGAACAAAACCATTGGTGACGCTATGAGTTGCATATGTGAATTCTATTATGCTACTGATAATAGGAGATTGACGCCATTTTCAAAATAGCCACCATTTTTTTCTGTGGCAGTGTTTAATTCCTTAACTACTGCACATAGTTTTAAATGCTTTGTCAAATTGAATCCTTCCTGGTACAATAAAGCCATAGGTGATACTCTAAAAAGTGTATATATAATATGTATGAAGTTACACCTTCATACGGAATTATATTTGGTACATAAGTAAATGAGTATGGTTACAAATTGTTGAAGTTACCTTTCAAACAACAAATAAGAGTTTGATGGAATAAGTCCATGAAAATGTGTTCACCTTTCCTAAATGCAATCAACGCATTTGCAGAATGCTGTACAAATTACATTATTTTTGTAACATGAACATCTGTTTGTGCACCGAACTTTAAAGCTGCATACTTCGGTGAGTTCAGCGGGCTGGTATCTTAAACATTTTGAAGGCATAGCATATCCCAGCACAGTCAAGAGCGGGATCAAGCTCCTGCATGTCTTGGTTTATCACATTGATTTGTTGTCATATAATGAACACACAACGATGGAAATGTCCATGGAGAAATGTTGATGTTGGTTACAGGTCCTCGAGCGAAACACTTCCTGTCAAAGGGCACAAATTTCATCAAATGTTTTCAGTTCTGTTTTCGGTTGCAGTACCTGTAGTAAGTGAGAAATGAATTTTCAAAACGCAACAAGTCCATTTCATTTTTTTTTTGGGGGGGGGGGTAATCGAGGAAAAACTGATTACAAACTTAATTAAACACAACTATGTGATAATAATGCAGTTTGTTATTAACTTTTTCATACAAAAAACACTTTGTAGAAAAAATTTGCATTCACTATGGTGTTGCAGGTACGAGGATTTATACTATGGACATGTTTCATTTTGAAAAATCACTTTGGACCAGTTGCGTTTTGAATGCATTCGACATGGACATGTTGCATTATGAAATATGGTACTGCACATGTTTGCACTATTTAAGTAAATATTATGCCCAGTCGGTTGAAGTTTGTGAAGTTTTTAACTAAAACGTTTAGCATTTTCATGTTAGGGTCTAAAAGACATAGAATGATCAAAAAGAAACATGACATTATTCACGTTCTAGCCTTTTTTTAAATCTTGTAAAGTAATTTTGGAGCAAGCGTAAGGAACCCCTTTGTGGACGCATTTAGGTGGGAATTCAGAGGGCTCTGGATCAGGGGGAGGGGGATTGAGGCTTAATGGCGCGTCGACAGCAAGGTTATTAGCGCCAACCTCAGGCTCAGGGCCCCAGGATTAGGGGTCACGACACAAACATAAAGCAATAATTTTCTTTTAACTAAGCGGCACACAAGACGAGCGTTTGTTTACATCGCACACAGCATGAGTGTTTGTTTACGTCACCGACAACACAACGACGTACCTGTCTCTCCTTGCTTGCTGTCGCTTGTTGGGCAGTTTTTACTTTTTTTCTAGCACCATTATTGCAAGTGCTAATTCTAATTGTCTGGCCATCCATAACAAAATATGTTTTAGTTTGATTGTTACCAGTCCAAAAACAAATAAAAAGCAGTGCCTACCACTCAAATGCATGAAACGATGGAGGCCTCCATGTTGGAGAAGCGGGAAGCACGCTGATTGGCTGGAGTGGACAAGTTCCGCTGTTCGCAAAGCTAAGGTGGACAACTGGACATGTTGCGTTATGAAAAAATAGCCTTACTTGAGGCTCTAATTTAAGGAGGACTTGCTACAATTTGACACAATATGGACGTTGTAGGACACGTATTTTCCCACAAGGAATGTAACGCCACCTTCAAATAAAAAAAAAGTAAAAATGTGACTTGTTGCGTTTTGAAAAAATGCTCCTCAAGTATTCTTCTGCTCTTCCTAGTTCTGAATTGGAGAGTTTTCTCCAAAGTTTTTAAAAAACGATTCTGGATCAGCCTTCAATGTCTCAGCTCTAGTTTCAATTTATCTTTATGTCACACCCACTGTGGATATGGGCCTTGTGTAATGTGGAGCATGAAACAGATCCCAGTTACCGGGAAGAATGTGCCCTAGCAGTGCCAAGTGTTGTACCAACTCGTATTCAAAGTTCAGAGAGCCCTTCATTCATGAATAAAAAGATATAACGAAGTAAAAGCACTACTACATCCGCTTCATTTGACAGAATAACAACTAGTTTTATACCTTTTTTCACTGCCTGATGAACATGCAGTATTATTCGAACATCTACATCCTATAGGCAATTATTTAGGTCTTCTGAGTTTAGGTCTTCTGAGGCAATTATTTAGGTGTTCCGAGTTTCCTGAACAATTTGTAAAACATCTAGGCTTCATCAATGACTGTAACACAACCAGTAACAATAGGATCTTTGCTCAACATGTTTGCCTTTTCACGAAAATCCTGTTTTGCGGATATTAGCAACATTTCTGTGTTTGCAAAAGGTGACAAAAATCTCTGAATCTGAACAGGAATATGTGTTGCACAATCAATTGTATTTAATTGTATTGGGTTTTGATCTGACCTTCTTTGCCTTTCACATTCTTTTGACTTTTCCGTGTAGCAATCAAAAATGAAGGGAATATGATGGGTGTTATAAACACGAGTACAATACTGCCATACAGTTTCAAACAAATGTTGAAACTGCATTCCATTTTTGCATTTCATATTCCTGATGGTAGACATACAGACAACAAGAGTGCATGTAGATACAGTTGAGTTACTTGTGAAGGAAAACTCTGTACTCTGCAACTTCTTTTTTAGCTCGGCCAATGGAATATGTTTCACAGGTTTTGTTGTGAATTCATCAGAGTCAAAAATACTGTTGGTTGGGTAAATGTCAAATTTTAATATATCTGCAGAAGATTCCCCTTTTGTAGTTGCAATGCAAAAAGCTTTTTCATAGCTGTGACGGTTTTAAGCTTTATTTTGCTCACCATTTTTTTTTCAGATTGCTCATTGTCTTTTGAAGTGTATGAGGTGAAGCTAGGTAAATTTCTCTTCTTGATAGTATCACCGAGTTCCTTGGTCTTAGGGACGAATACCTTATTTCGGAAGGTAGTATAGCCAGGTGTACCCTTTTCAACAAACATCAAGAGAGTCTTGTCTGCTTCCGGTTGGACCTGTATATTAGAAATAAAATTGTGTGCCGTGGTCATTTTAGATAGCTCAACACGGAAAAGTTAAATTAATGTGAAAGACAAATAGGGTCAGATCAAAACCCAATACTATGAAATACAATTGATTGTGTAACACAGATTAGTAATTTGGTCAACCTCTGCAACAAAGAAATGCTGTAAGCATCTGCAAAGCAGTATTTTCTGGAAAAGGTAAACATGTTGGGCGTAAATACCATCGTTAGTGGTTGTGTTATGGTCAATAATGAGGTCTTAGATGCCAAAGAAATTGTTCAGACAACTAAGAACACTTGTGAAGACCTTCATAATTGCCTAGAAGAGGCAATTATGTTCGCAAGGCAGTGAAAAAAGTATATAATGAGTTGTTATTCTGTCAAATGACACGTAGTAGTGCTACTGCCTTGTTATTTCTTTTTATTCATGAATGCATATTCCTCTGCAATGGTTGTAAACGTAACCAGTAAAATTGGCATTAAAGCTGGGGCATTGAAGACCAGTCCAGGAACGTTTCTTTAAAACTTTGGAGAACACGAGCTGATTGACTCTTGACTGTGCTGGGATATGCTATGCCTTCAAAATGGTTAAGATCCCTGCCAGCTGAACTCACCGTAGTGTGCAGCTGTAAAGTTCAGCGCACAAACATAGGTTATTGTTTCAAACATGTTGTAATTTGTACAGCATTCTGCAAATGCGTTGATTGCATCGAGAAAATGTGATCACTTTTTCATGGATTTGTTCCATTAGACTCTATTTGTTGTTTGAAAGGTAACTTAAACAATTTATAACCTTACTTATGTACCACTTTTAACTCCATACAAGGGTGTAACATCTTCCATATTACATATTTTATATACTTTTTGAAGTGTCACCAATGGCTTCATATAAAGGATAGAAGAAAACAAGCCAAACAGCGAAAATTATACACTAGAAAAATAACGTACTACAGTAAGCTGCCTTTGTGAACTTCCGTTTCATCGGAGTGGTATGACCTGAATTCAAACTGGCAACCCAATTCGTCCCCAGGTCACTGACATAGCGCCTTCATTATCATGGCCATTCCTCCACTGGTGATAAAGGCGCTCTGTCGGTGATCTGGGACGAATTGGGTTGCCAGTTCGAATCCAGGTCATGTAACTCCCACGAAAGGTAAGTGCATAATTGTGGCTACTGTTCTAGTTATATTTCTAGTGTATGATTTTCGCTATTTGGCTCGTTTTCTTCTTTCCTTTATATAATTTACAGCGATTTGTGTACTTTTTTAACCACTGGCTTTATTCATTAGCGTGCACAGGCTCCCAAGAGAGGAGGGGCAACTTTTCGTAAAGAGGCACAGTAAGGCGCGTTTACGCAGCGACTCTCCTTTGCATTCTCGCAGCTAGAACTCAATCGCGATGGCAAAGGTGACATTGCCATGGTAACAACGCTAAATGGATTAGCTAAATCCGACATCGTTGGAGTAAATACTTGCAGTCTTATAATCCGTGCCAATGATACAAAGAATTCCTCATGACGAAACAATTTTCCCAAACGCTTCTGAACTCACGTTATTTGTTGTTTTCGTTGCGAGGTGGCAGACATAAAACCGCCGCCATGTTGGAATTTAAGGTGATTTCTAGCTTCTAGCTGCGAGAATGCAAAAGCGAGTGGTTGCTAAAACCCGGCCTAAGTTGTATTGAACATTTTCTTTGGGAGAATTTTTTATGCCCTTTTAGGCCCATTTTTATGATTTATTTGCCCTTTTTATGCCTTTATTTACCTTTTTTAGGCCCTCACTTTCCCTTTTTAGGCTTTTAGTAGCCCTTTTAAGGCTTTTCTTAGAGACCACCACCAGCAAACCTCAGCACAAAAAGGTTTTATTTTTAAATAAAAAAGATAGGGGCAATGCCTCCCTCCTCCCTCTGTGCACGCCATTGGCGTTGTTGTACCAGAAAACATGCAAATTGACATCGCATAAAATTTAAAACTATGAGTAGTAGTGAAGAAATTACAGAAACAGAAACACTGAAACAGAAAAAATGGTAGTCATTTTGGAAACAGTGTATAACGCCCATTATCTGTAGTTCAGAAGTTACACACCAAAAAAGAAATCAATGGGAGCCATTTTGAAATTGGAGTTTACCGTTTTATACCAATCTCTCCAGAATGTCTACCCAATTTTTTTTTCATAGTTGGGAATGTCATCTACCTCTTACAGTTTGAATTTGTAGTCAGTACTCAAATTCCTGCTGGGGTCTATTACAGGGAAAGGACTATTATTACAAAATGTTGGGCAAGGCACTGTGCTTATATTTAATGTTGGTGTAGGCCATGCAGCCAGGTGCTGCATAAAATCTTTCTGGCTAGGAACACTTTGCTAAACTCATTTCAATACATAAAAAGTAACTATTTGTTTCATTGTGGTAATTGTTTGATTTTTTCAGATCTTGTTCTATGGGAAGGATGAGCTTAGCCTCTTAAAATTCCTAATGATGCGTAGCTCTACATCGATAGGGGTAAAAAACGCAAGAATATTTCTCAACATTCAGCCGTCCCAGCTTATTAGACGAAAGAATAATATTCAACCTTGCAGTGAAGACTCTTCAAACACTGTGAGATGTTTATTGGATTGCTTACAACACACTGTTCAATCAAAAACAAAAATTACCTTATGCAGGTAAAAGAAATGACAAATAGCTTCTTTAAGTGGTTAATGTTCATGAAAATGTTACTTATCATTTGTCTTTTTAGGTTGCCCTTTATGGATTCATTTAATGACATACCTATCTGCAAAACCGTGAACGAAATTACTCAAATGATGTCAACACTCTTCAACGCAACACTCACTTATCAGAGAAAGGAATGCCCATGCCCAGAAATTTGTCGTGATGTACAATACAGCGTTGTTGCTAACACCGAAAAAATTTTTTCTGTGGAATACGTGCAAGTACTAATCAGCGTACCAGAGAATAATATTTTTGTCAGTCAACAGGAAATGAGTTATCCTTGGATTCCATTTTGTTGCGATGTTGGTGGAACTCTGGGACTTTGGCTTGGACTCTGTATTCTCCATCTTCTCGAAGTCACTGGTTCTCGAGTTGCAGTTCTCTTCGAGGTTTGCTCCAAGAATTTTGGTTTCTCCACTTCAAACTTTTCAGCAAACAAGGGACAGAATTCGAAACTGAAAGAATCACCCAAACCGTCACTTGAAGTTGCTGGTTTCCGAAATATTACGAACAGGAATTCAAGATTTGTTCTTCGAGCTTTCTGGTTGATAGTTTCTGGAACGGCGATGTTTATAACTATTTATATATGTAAAGAGAGAATTTCATGGTATGGTTCAAATCCAATCACTTATTCTATGTACTACGTCACTGAAAAAAGTGCCCGTTTTCCTCTTATGACATTTTGTCCTGAACCAACTGATGAAACTGCACCTGCTTTTAATCCAATTCTGTTCGAAAGCAGAAGTGAAATAGCCTACGGTTGCAGTGAACAATGGATGAACAAAGTACGAAAACAGCAAGTATTATCATTTCGTTACCACTGCTTCTTAATTACAGGGTGTTAGTCATAAAATAATTTCATTGCAGCTTTCTCAGTTGCACCTTAACTCCAGCACTGATGCTCTGAAGTTCTTGGACAGCAAGACAATAGACACTTGGGATATATGGAATGCATCTAGGATTTATTTTGTTCATTTTCGCGTTCAGATCCAGGTAAGTTGCAAAGAATAAAATTAGTAACTTTCGATCAAATTTAATTGCAGGGAAATGGGATTTAGATATTAAGAGAAACAAACACACCTTCACGCTTAAAAAATTGTAAGAAAAGCACGACGTTTACATTGCCTTTGGAAGTATATTCTTAGCACAGTGCTTTGGAAAACGTTCACAACAGTAACCGTTCAGTAGACAAGAAAAGACATAACAAGTAATATAGCTGATCGATGAGCCCATGAGGTGGATGTGATGCAGTACACTCTTTCTGTTCTCTCATTCTACCTGCAGGAAGAGAAATGGCCGATGCTCCCTGTTGAGCCCTGATTTACGTTGGAGTCTGCCGAGATGCAAAGGATATTTGATTGGTTTTATTGCTGAGCTTAGGTTACGTTCTTTTTTTAGTACATCTAACTCGAAAGGGTTCTTCAAGTTTCTTACAATAGGTTTCAGACGAATCGTAATAATAAAGCATGCACTCCCAACAAACACATCTCAATAACTATTTCTTGAACCAGGGTGAATTTTTTTTGCAATGAACTATTTTCTTACCAACTTCAAGCCCCTTACGACGACTTAACTAACTTTCCATTTGAAGAGGAAAACTGAAAGCTGGCAAAAAGTAATTTGATTTGGTTTCATCATTTTGGAGTTTCTTTATCTCCTTACTTAGAAGAGAGACAGTAAGCTGCCATCAGTTTTCCACCATCACAATTCTTCAGAAAATGCTATTGAGTACTGATTGCCATATTGCTATGGCTATTCACGCTTATATGCCAAGAGCGGTGACGTGATGAGCTTCAAGTCCTCTGATTGATTTTGTAGGGTTGTTAAAAGCATAGCCAACAAAGTAATTATGAGTATGCAAGTAACCTACAACACTTACGAAGCTGATTACTCCCTTGAGGATGTGTAGCGTTGAAACATTTTTTTAATTTACCACAACGAAAACAAGTATTTAATTTACTACAGTTCCTGAGTTCAATGACGGGGCATGCATTATGTTGTGCTGAAATACGAGTGTCAATGATTTAGCATGCGATGCCTAATAAATGTAGCTCCATATCGCTGATTTGCAGCTTTCCATGACTGTAGCTGAAGGACATGTTTATCATTAAGAATTTTCATCCTATAGACAATTCTACTTATCACGATTTCAACAGCTCGACCCTGTTTTTATAATAAAACTTTAGTGGACAGCAACAATTCTGCAGGTCGCGAACAGCCTAAATTTGATTGTTTCCGACCTACATGTACCGAATTACTTTATTCATGCACGATAAATGTAAATAGTACGCTTAGCAATGGGTGGGGGGGGGATTGAGGCTTAATGGCGCGTCGACAACTTGGTCATTAGCGCCAACCTCAGTCACAGTGCAGTGGTCCGGGTTGCCACTGCACCACACAATACAGAGATGTTATTCAAACCCCTAATCTAAATCTTGTCATACATCTGTACCTCCTGCAAAAATGAAAAACACCGGACAGGAGGACAGACTTATCGCCCAACTGACGCGCAACGTCATGTGGAAGATGGACGACGAACACCATCAAGATGGTGACAATCAACGAGTAAGTGCCGGACCGTAAGTGGCCGTCGACACCAAGAACACTCCGGAGGGTCAACCCCCCGCAAAAGGAAACAGTGAGTAAGTCGGGTGTGACCAATTCGCAAACGGGCCAACACAACCTCCTCACGGCGACTGCGGCAACACGCCGAGTGCCACTCCTCGACAGTGCCTTTAATGGCCCGCAACTTATTACCGTCCTGTCTGTCCCACAAGGTTTGCCAAAAAGCGTGTAACCTCAGACGCAGAGTTGGAAAGGCATCTGAGGGAACAAGGCTGAGATCCCTACCGAGAGGGACAGAAAGGGCCCCTTTCGCAGCAGAATCAGCTTGTTCATTGGGGCAGTAGTGAAAACTAACTTTGCCTCAAGTGATGAAAGAAAAACAAGCCACCGAGCTATCCGCCCACGCTGCTGTCCTTTTACAGACATAAGCAGTAAGGGTGCATGATCTGTATAGCATGTAATGCTGCCGCCTTCCACGATGTGGCGCCATTTTTTTAATCCAAAAATAACGCCCAACATCTCACGATCGCTTGTATGGTAATGGCGTTCTGCCTGCGACAACTTCCGAGATGCCATATCGATGGTTACAAAATGATCAGAGCCTGGTAATTTCTGGCATAAAATCGAACCTATCCCACTGGATGACGCATCACTAAAAAGTGACCAAGGCAACGTTGGGTCGGGGCGAGCGAGAATTGGGGCCTTCAGCATGGCACTTTTAATGTCATTAAAGGCTTCCTCTTCACGTTGTCCCCACCAAAAGTCCTTTTTGGACCCTGCTAAGATGTCCGTTAAGCAGCTGGCCCGTTCCGCGTACATATAAATGAAACGACGGAACCACGACCCTAAGCCTAAGAACTGTCGCACTTCCTTGACTGATTTTGGCGTGGGATATGCTTGTAAAGTAAGAACTTTACTGGGGTTCGGTTTAATACCATCATCTGTTACCAGATATCCCAAGACTAACAGCTCCTTAACGCAAAACTCAGTTTTCTTAAAGTTTCCGTTAAGACCTTCATACTCCATCATCTTGAAAGAGCCCTCTAAACCCTCAAGATGGTCTTCCCATGGCACGTTTGTGATTCCCAAATCGTCCACGTAATCTAATAAGCCTAGGTGGCGATAGGGGTCGACGCAAGCTGACATGGCGCGGCAAAAATTGGCGCCCGAATTTTTTAACCCAAAAGCACAGCGAAGATACAAGTACTGGGCTTTGTACGTGACGATTGCTGCGATTTTACTGGCCTCTGGGCTCATGGGCACATGCCAATAAGCGTCACGCATATCAATATTGCTTTTAAATTTGCATTTGTGGTACCTGGCAATGATGTCATCAATTTTTGGCAAAGGAAATGGATCTTTTGCCACGTTTTTATTGAGAGGTACATAGTCACAAACAAGACGGTCTGTGCCGTCCTTCTTAGGCACAAGGAAAACGGGGGAGGCATGCTCACTGAAGGCCGGAACTATAATCCCTAGGGATAGCATTTTATTTATATGCGCATCGATCTTCTGTTTTTGTAGCCAACTGGTTGGGTATGGACGGGTGGCAGTTTCATTTTTGCTCTGGCGTCCCTCCCGAAGGGTTCCACTCTACCAACAAGGTACTTACAGGAGTTCCGGTGGCTGAGTTCTCAGTACGCCGGTTATCAGCGCCTGTTTACTGATGGGTCGAAGTCCGACGTTGGCGTGGCGTGTGCTTGTGTGTGTAAGGGTGTAACGGTTGCCCATCGCCTTCCATCAGGCTATTCTGTGTTCTCTGCAGAGCTTTTGGCTCTTGGTTTGGCGGTGGAATGGATCCTTGACCTTCAGGGCACGCATTTCATTGTCTTTAGTGATTCCATGAGTGCCCTGGAGTCCTTGGCGAATTACAATCCTCAGAACCCCTTGACACAACGTGTCCAAGCTTTGCTTTCCCGCTTGCCTGGCCAGCAGAAAACCGTGCTTTTCTGCTGGATCCCGGGCCATGTTGGGATAGCAGGGAATGAACAAGCAATGGGTGGGCTGATTTAGTGCTACTATCACATTCTGCCCCTGGTAGCCAAAACTATTCGAATTTCTGTTGGGAAATGAGACGCTTTTTATTTCCCTTATTCATCAAAGGCTCGAGCAACAGTCACAATAACATAAACACAATCAAGCTCCACTCACGAAAAACATGTATAACAATAATAATTATTCTGATGTGTTGATATCGGATGAGAAACAATTCATCACCTGCTTTTGTCGTACATGGATCTAACATTGGCTCATCCCTGTGTGACTTCACATTGTTTATTCTCCATAATATGAGACAGGCCGAAACCTACCCTTATCACGCTACTTTCGTCCCTCCCATTATTAAAATAGTGGGGCTTCAAACTTATTCCGTGCAATAAATTGACATAAATTGCTGTAAATAATATAAAAGAAAATTGGAAATAAGACCACAGAGAAGATCATACAATAAAATAACAAAGTACAATAAGCCACCTTTATGCATTTACATTTCATTTAACATATGAACATGTGAACCGGTCCATCTCTTGATCACTGCCTACTTCCTATACCGAAGTGACAGTGATCTGTAGATGGACTGGATTACCGGTTCAAAGCTGGGTCACGTCACTTGAATGAAACATAGGCACGTAAAGGTGGCTTACTCTACTACGTTATTGCATTGTATGATTCGTGCTGATTGATTATTTCCAGTCTTGCTTTATTCTGCAGACTTATTTTGCACACCTACAAATATGACAATACGACCATCTTTGGAAAGCAATATGCAGTTTTACATCGCTGCTATGGATTTTCCAATAGTATTACATTAAAATTCCCACATTATCTTTACCAGCTGTAACATTCCCTGCAACTATTACAGTCTGTAAAAGGACGAGTGGCCGATTTCCACATGATAATTACCTTGTTACTCAAACCCTGTGTTCGTCTTCTTGAGCCCCACACTCCTTGGGAATCGGGACATACCCCAGCAACGAAGTAGCCTAGTTGTTTAGGTTAGAATTTGCACGAAACGTAGCAAAAATAACAAACGACCAAAGTTTAGCAACAATACCAATCGTTTAACATTAGTAGTAAATAAGCAAACATGGCTAGACAGGAAGTTATGTCACAGATCACGTGATCTGACCAGAAGTGAAGTCATGATCCAAAATGGCTGTTGCCCAAAAATTGCAGTGGTTTTGGTTGTGAAAGGTAATCCTGGCACTTGTGAGGGTAACTAAAAAAATTGTTTTTGTTCATCTGTATCAAAAGTGAGTCAGTACAATGCATACGTTTCAGACTTACGCAATGCTCCTTCACCATTCATAACTTTCAGCCAAAGACAACTAGTGAAATGGCCTGGCTGCATGCCGAAATGGATGTTTGATGAAAGTAAACTGAGGCAATGCCGAGACCTATGATTAACAACGAAGTGGCTCTTTTAATGGGAACCACTGCTTCATGGCATGCAAGAAAATTGAGGCAGTCACAATACTTAACTGTCAACTTCCTTATCACGTTTATTGAATTGAGACATCAACTTTATTTTTACATACTTTTCACAGGTGGGTGTACTTGAAGAGATGAAATATTTACAAAACAGACGCCCTTGCCAGATTAAAGGGGTGGCCAAGTGAAAAATGTCCATAAGGCAGACTACATACATTATCATCTAGGTGTAATAAATACCGCATTCTATCAAAACAAGCTAGTCCTGCATGTTTTTAACACAGAAAATTTTTTTTCTACAACTGCAAATAGACACCTGGTCGTAGGAAAAGGAGTTTTGTTTTTGAAAGCAAATTGCAGAGTTCTCATACATTACACTGTTGTTCAAGACGTTCCTCTGAATGCATTGCCCCACTTTTTTTAACAGTTCTACAACATTCGTAGGAATACATTTTCAACCACAGACCAACAAATTTTGATACATGCGAGCTATTCGTCTCGTCTTTAAGCATACCTAAGACAAACGGCTTTACAAAAAAGTGGTCCGTAAGGTTGCTAGTTAGTGTTAACAACTGTAATGATGTTTTCAGGTCTGCATAAATGTTTGGAGACACTACCTCGTACATACGGATGTCTGTATCAAACAATAGAAGGCTACACCTGTCTGCGTATCGTTCCTTCATAAAACTATAGTGTAAATTAAACATCACCTGCTTTGATTGTTGCAACACGCAAGACCCGATGTGTACAGGTCTATCCAGCGCTAGCTTACTTTTGTACGTCTTAAGGAGAACCATGTCGAACCATTGAAATACTCCAATGAGCATAAACTCATCAATCTTAATGCTTTAGCCTCGTCAGGAGTCAGTTAAATATTTATATTTTCAATGCTCCTTTCATATATAAAATTAAACAGCTTCTACATGTTCCTCTCAAGCTCTGTCGTTGCTACCGTCCTCTTTTCAGTGTTGAAATCATAAAAGGTATAAGTCGCGCTCGTTCCGTAACCTTGAGCCCCCTTGGAAATTTTAGGTAAAACAAGTCCTGCTTTAAGGCAATAAGCCAGATTCTTGTGGTAATAAACAAACATAATTTTGAGGGATAGGTTTACGAGACGAGGTATTTGTAAGTGGAGCTGGGCGTGCATTAAAAATGGTAACATTTTCCATGTTATGTCCATGTTTTCAGCAGCTTATGGAAAATCAAAATGAGACTCGTGTAACAATTCTATATATTTCACATTGACTAGTAACAGATAACCAGTTGTAATAGTTTCGGGTAAGTATTATCTAAAAACAACATCTCGTCTTTTGTCAACCACTCAAAGTCTGAATAAGGTAATGGCTTACTTAAACAACAGGCATGTAGATTTGTTGTTTCACAGTATACGATCTGTGAACTTGGTTTACTTGGTCAAAGCCCTCCAAAATATAATTAATCACTTTTACATACTGCTTAGGAATAATGGAACCCCGAACCATATTCCTTTACTAAATAAATTGTACAGTACCGCTCAAAAGTAAATGGACAAAGCTTTGTTGCCATGTTCACGCGCTTGCAACAATAGAGAGCAAAACTGGAGCCGACGTTCGGTAATCATCTGTACTGGTATGGAGCGCCAATATTTTCTAAGTTTATTGTTGAAACCAAAACGAAGCCTCTTTTTTTGCATTACGTCTGGAAAAATTGTCAAACATCAGACAAATAAATTTGAACTGAATTTCACACTCGTTTTGAATTATTTCGCTTTAAAGGAAGTAATAACAATCGGTTCATTCGATTTTATAGTTATCCAAGCCAGTTTCCACCAGTTTAAAATAAGGCCGTTTAAAAAAAAGCTGTTTCTCAAGTCCCGCCGCATGGAGTAACCTTCCTCCCCCCCCCTCCTTCACAGAGCCTTTTAATTTTTTTTATTCAGAAATGCAGCATCGACATCCATACTTGTTTTTTTTTCATACTTCTCCAAAAAATGACCCAATTTGATTTTCCATTACATTATTTGAAGGGTTTAAGAGAGGATCGCTCCTGTCTGCCTTTCGGTCTTTTATACGGCCTGTGATGAATTACCATCTACCCGTGCTGAGCCCTTGTCAGTGTCAATTGCAGTCACTTCAGGTTGTGATCAATGACTGTCTTCGTACTGTCACTGGTTGTTTGGTTAGCACGCCGGTGCGGGCGCTGTGGTCAGAATACTGTGAGCCGCCGTTGCGTGTGCGTGCTAGGGAGCTGCTGGTGACCTTGGGTTTGAGAAATGTAAGTCGGGGTGGGCAAGATGTCGTAGGGAGGGTTCTTATAGACTATCTGGAGGTTAGTCATACTGCCCACGCTATGTTGGGGGCTCCTGGTCTTGCCTCCACCCACTTAGCAGAAATGGTTTCCCTCTCTCCTCGTGAGATCTCGGTAGTGTGCCCGTTCAGTCTCTGGATGTGGTGTCCTCGCTTGTTGTCGGTGCTTTCTGAGAAGGCGTGTGAGGTGTGCTGCGATGCCTCCATCATCCCTGGTTCTGGTGCTGGTGGGCCAGGTGTAGCTATAACAACTCTTAAGATAGCGCGTGCATTCCAGCTGTCTCATATGTCATAGAGAACCATGTGCGAGTTGTGCGCAATATCCATAACCATTGATGAGATTCTTGAGCTGAGGCTCCCGGTGGCTGTGATCTGTACGGACTCTGCCTGCGTTGGCAACTCTGTGTAAAGCTGTAGCTTCTTTGGATATGGTTGACCCCTTGATCTTCTCAATTTATAAGAAGCTGTAGATGGTGCTTTCATGTGGCGTTCTGGCCTTTCAGTGTGTACGGGGCCATGCTGGCCATGCGGGCAATGAGCAAGCCGATGGTCTGGCCAGGATGGCTCTGGATGAGGCTGTTGAGACCATGCAGATTGTGTGGTTGCCTAAGTCGCGGCGTGGCATAGTGGCATCTGAATGATGAGTGGAGCTGTGCTGAAACTGGGAGGAGCCTGTTTGAGGTACACCCCACCTGTTGCCGGACATCCGTCTTGGAAAGCTTCACGAGAGCGGATGCACAGATTCTGTCCGATCTGCGTACTGGGCACTCCCTCCTGCGTACTCATCAGTTTCGGTTGGGGTGAGTGGATTCCCCTCTCTGCAGAGCCTGCTTGGTTCCCCTCACGTGTAGTCATTTTCTGCTCGAGTGCAAAATTTATTAGAAGCAACGCAGAGCATTATGTGCAGGCCTGCCAGTTCAGCCGACAATTGCCGGCCTCCTGTCCTGCTCTAGTGCCACAATGTGTCTGCTGCGGAGGGTTGTTCGCTTTGTAAAAGAGACGGGTGTTAGACTATGACCGAATGGGCTTGGCCCTTCTCTCCTTCTCCTTCAGCTGTGGTGGCTGAGCTGTGGGCTAAGTGCATTAGTTTGACTGAGTGTGCGTAATAGTACGCTAGTGTGTGTAGTGGTAATGCGCTGGTATTAGTATGTAATGGTGATGGTACATTGGTGTGTTAGTTTGTTGGTGTATTGATTTTAGCAGGGAGCGCATGACTGCGGGTCCAAGCTCCCTGGGTAAATAAACTCGACAAGCTAACGTATGTCATGCTGCTCTTTGAAGAAGAACGAGTTTCTTTCATCTTCGTTGACCACAATTGTTTGCCACCATTGACTAATTGAAGCGGATTGTTTGCATATTGGCGGTTACGATTGATGCAAAACGGCGAGTTTGATTTTGATGGGACGTATGAAGGTGCTTCCGGTGCGATAATTTTAAATTAGTAATGGTACCAAAAATTCAAATTGCTTTTGAATTGCTGTCTTTATATAATCCTACGGAAATTAGTAAACCATAATAGAATAAAATTATTGAAAAGAGGTTTGCTCCAATAAATCGGATGGCAAACCTGTAGTTTTTTTTTTAATTAGGCTACAGTTGGCGCAAATTACAATATACGTCCATTTTTTTTTAAATCGTTGATTCTAACATAGGTTTACAGTGATTTACCAGTATGTTTTTCTAATTATAGTTTCGCACGGAAAACAAATGTCCTTTTTTTCGGTAATAATTCTCGTAAGTTTTTATCTGAAATCGATATCTTATTTTTCTCATGTTTCATAGTTTTGAAATTAGCGGTGTCAGGTACACTATACGATTTTGTATGCCTAGGTTTTATTTTGAGATCAGTTTATTGAGGACACTTTTTCTTCATAAAGAACTCGTTCCCACGACGATTTCCATTTTGTTTCCTAATCTTCTTTCCAACAAAATTGTCCCTTTTATCGTCGTGGGGCAAATAATTCAGTTTGTATTCGTGTACCGGAAAAAAAACGACCAAATTTTTGCAATAAAAGATGCTCTGTCTCTTAGTGAACCATAATGTAATTTTATTGAGGCCTCAGCCTATCGCTATGCGCCCCAAAACTTAAAGTTAAACTTACACTACTCACTAGAACACCTGGAGAACCGGGCAACCACCCTTGTCTACTCTAAACCGTCTTAGGACCACACAAACTACACAATCCACAATACACCGTGTACACAATCCACAATGCACCGCATACTACACAATCCACAAAGCACCGCATACACAATCCACAAAGCACCACACGTACTGTAACTCCGTCGTACTGAGGCACCGACACACTGACGGACTGTTGGGCCCACCTTCTCCCAGTGGGCTCATTCAGCGCTGGGCGAAATAGCTACAACCACACCAACACCACCACCAACAGGGCAAGGATGGAAAAGGGGGGGGGGGGCACACTACACAGCTATTCACGTTTTTACAATGAATAATGCTATAGCTTTCAGCTTCGCTACAGGGCGCTGACCCTGGACATGCGACAACAGATCTCCATAAACTGGGACAGCATTCAACCAGGGTGCAAGACGCTGTCGTTCCGCGGCAAGAATTTCCGACAATCTACAAGAACATGCTGTGGTGTTTCCGCTACCTGGCACACGCTACACAATGGAGAATTGACCCACCCATACCTGAATTTATGGGCTTGCAGCATTGTGAAACCCACCCTGATCCGCTGATCCGCCTTTAGTGAACCATTCCATTCCATTCTATATTTTATTGAGGCCCTAGCCGAATGCCATGTGCCCCAAAACCTTGATAATACACTACCACCTACCATCTATTTGCAACAACAATGTATTCTGACAATAAAGTACTGAAAGGATAAGCGTGTAACACTTACGAGCGACTTCAGGGCCACGTGCTTCTAGCTGCAACCCCCATTTTAGAAAAAGGCACTTCCCCATATGACGCTTTACCGGTCTGCCGAAATTTAGATCTGGCAACTTTCCCTAATGAGCTGTGGGGGTGTCTTTATACCCTATGAGAATTAACATGGAAGCCTGCGGACTAGTTACTAGTAACACAAATCAACGTTATTGAGGACACTTTTTCTCCATAAAGAACACGTTCCCACCATTTATTAATGTAAAGGGTTTCTCCGTTCCTGGACCCAAGACACCTGATTCAAACGATTTACAAAGATTTCTACCGCATGGGGAATTTACACCAGTATGCTGAAATCAGGTATAAGCTTGTTTGAGTTATAAGACACTCTTCTAGAGAGGCCACCTTTTGTTTACAATCGGATGATCCTGCTATTACTTGGGGGCTTACACTAGCGTGTGTCTAAAACGGTGAATAAATCCAGTTTTTCTTTTAGAAATTTGTTTAGAAATTAAATTAATGGATCTACGGTGAATAAATCCAAAATTTGTTTAGAAATTTGTTTTAGAAATTAAATTAATGGATTTCAGTCTACAAATAATTTGTATAAACGGGCCCGTAGCCCACCATTGAAGATAGGGGGGGGGGGGAGGGCTAGGCATAAGTCTTTTTTTGAACCTTTAGCATATTGAGTGATGATGAACTGGTGTGTGCAAATGTGGGCAGTAGGTGGGGGGGGGGGAACCTCCCATCGCAGAAATTTATTTTAAAGAGGGCTACTAGAAAGTCAAACGCCAACTCAATTTTTAATTGTGCCAACTATACCAGATTTTCATGAAGTAGCCTATATAATTATTTAGTTATGGTTTAGCTAAAATCACGGCAGTGATGGGCTAACAGACGAAGGACTATTAAATAGCCAAATGCACATGATTTTTTAAAGTTGTTTGATAGCGCAACTTCAAACGACATAAACTTGTCGGAAAGCCGTAATAAATTTTGTTTAATACAGATTTTGCTGACGTCTCTACTTTACCTGAAGTTCTTTTTAAATCCTGGCAGTGATGGACTAACGTAGAGGTGCCCATCCCCCCCCCTCCCGGCCACAATACCTAATACCACCTAAATACGGCACTACAGGTTGCATTGCGTTTTGGTATATTAATCCCTCAAATACCGCCCCCAGTTTTAGTCTTCTGTACAGCCGTAACGGCCGAGAAGACTATTGCAACGACTTTGTCCGTCCGTCACTTTTTTCAACTTCGCAACAGTACCAGAAATTGACGACCACTGTTTACAACGTTCCATTCAGTGTCAAAACTTAGTTAAATAACAGGCAAATTAAAACATCGTTGCCTCCTTATAGTTAATAGACTTCTTCGACGTAACTAAATTAAATAATAACATTTCATAGTCGAATTGAAATCCTAAAGATTTGTGTTAATACAGCCGTAAAAACAAAAACATTTTAGCTTTGGTTAAAAGAGTCTTGTCACGTTGTTGCATGAATAAATAGGCTTACGATCGAACCAAATTCTCTATTAGGCCTATCTGCTACTTACGAAACCAAACCTGCCGTCAAAAAATTAGGCCTAAATAATGAAAATTAGATCTAAAATCACGTTACCATGGCAACGTCAATAGTTGCTACGAGTCGCTGCTGCATTTTCTCCTGTCCCTTCCCGACTACCACTGATCTATACTAGGCTACGTTGTAACACTGTAACTGTGTGCGCAGAGGCATACCGTGTTGCAAAAATGAATAGGCGTACTGTATACAATCCAAATCTCCGTTAGTTGCTACTTACGAAATTTGAAGTTGTAAATTAGGCCTAAACGCTGACAATTATGCCTAAAACGTAAAATAAGTTTAAAAGCTAAGACATTTGTAACGGGCAATTCTGATGGTTACTGTTTTTAGATTATATAGTAGAGATAGCTGCTGTAGTGCATGATAGAAGTGTGTGCCTCAACATTGGAAGTGGAGGAACTGTACAGAAGACCAATGCGACTAGATAGTCGCTGTAGCCCCTTGTTAGTTTTAGCAACTGTGTTATGATTTTGCGAAGTTACTGATATTACGACGTCATGCAAACGATGAAAACTCGGTGGGGATATAGTTTTGTTTGTACATATTCAAGCCGTGGTGATGATTGGCCTCAGACGGACAGAATAGCAAAAAAAAAGAATGGCCAATTCAAATTTCAGTTTTGCCAACTATGCAGATTTCTGCGAAGTCCTTTTTTCGCCGCTCGGTGCGGCCCTGAAGTGCCAAAGGCTGTGTGCCACGTAACGTCTCGAGTCGCGTGCATGTGAGGAGAAGCAGCCAGAACGATGATGGCCAGCGAAACCTACAGGTAATCCCAAAAAAGGAAAATTACAGCCAACTTGTTCAGTGACCATTTCGGCTGAGTTGCAGTATTAAATTTCGTTGGGCTCCGTCAGTTGTCTGGCACCAGCAGTTCGTGGTGTGTCAAACTAGGCTTACGTCGAACGTTGGTAGATAGAACACTTGTAGTTTACTCCTTTTAAGCACTGTTGGCATACTGCTAATTTTGATACAGATTGTTCTCTGCTATCGCTATTTCTTGGAACAATGGAAATGCTCGTCCTCTTTACAGCAGCAGGCCGGAGCAGCACATCTATTGTTGTGTTTGTCCATTTACTTTTGAGCGGTACTGTACTACATCATGGTTGTTGCTCGGTCGACGAAATGCGGTCTGTTGAGTAAATTGATAATTAAATACCTTGGTGGCCACGAGTTTACAAACCGTAGAGTGAGGCAAAAGTAATCTGGTGGAAGTGAATGCAGTTAACAAACTGCAGTACGTCCCACAAAACTCCCCCCGTGACCACTTAAGGTGGGAACGAGTGGGGATTGCAAAAGACACAAAATTATAAAAGGTAAACATTTGACCGTCTGTGCGAGTCCAAAATGAGACTGTCCTCGTGAAACGTCGAAGGAAAAAACACAGAATGGGTAGTAGAGAGTCGGTTCCGACCCCATGCCTCCACAAACAAATACAGAAAATACACACTTAAGATAAACCAGAAAAGGCGGGGAAATACACTTTACCTTATTACAATGTTGTTGGCTTCTCGTCGTACAAAAGCCAGGAGTTACGGGAATACATGATACAATCAATTGGTTGGTTAAAAGTTTTGGTACACTTTCAAAAATAATTACATCATGACAAAATACCCCGTCATGTTGTTGAGGGATAATCCTCATCCTGGGAATTAATGAGAGGTAAAGGTGGGGGTAATCCCTGAATTTGCCTTGAACGCCTCACAGAAACATGTCCAGTCAAAGAGGATTGAGACAAGGAGTGTGAGCGATATTCTGCACCCTCACGGCTGCAGGACGTTGAGGAAGTGCTGGAACCGTATCGCTGTCTATAATCATCTGAGTAATCGTCATTATTCTCATCCAAGTGATGAGTGGCACTTTAACACTTGAATGTGTGGCAGGTCCCAATTTGCCCCAACGGGAGGAGGGACCCACCCGAAGAAGGTCGAAGCCTTTTGTTCCTCCGCAAAGTCCACAATAATTCCAGTCACAATATACATGCTAAATGAGTCGCACAACTTGTAATTGCGGGCTTGGTAATCATACCCTAGGTTAATGAGTGGTTTAGCAGTTTGACCGAAGGTTTCTCTTTTGGCTTTATCCAAGTCTAAGTACGCAAGACACCCAAACCTCCTTACGTTGGGAACGTGCCCCGAATATTTCTCGGAGGGTGTCACACTATCTTGTAGGACCTTGGTATTGAGCGTGTCACGTGCATCTGTGGCCTCTTTTATTGTGTCCGGCCAAAAACAGGGGAAGGTGAGAGTCAACAAGCAGAGCTCGTGCCATGTGTTTCAAAACCCCATGTGATCGCTCCACGGGTGAATTAATTTGGGGGCAGTGAGTTGGGGTACGCATATGGTGGATACCCTTACTCTGTCAAAAGGATTGAAATTTCCCCCTCAAAAATCCTCCGGTGTTATCACCAACTATGCGCTCTAATGTAAGACCTGTCCTATTCTCTTGTTCTAGGACAGGCTCTAAATACAGTGAATTCGTGGGATTTGTGAGTAAGAGTGATAAAGTATTTCTAGAGTGTATATCTATTGCACTTAAGAATATAACTTGCCACTTTGGCCTGGTACAATGCTCGGACAACAAACGTTCAAATTCTATTGAGCTAATGAACGTGAAGCACAGATGCATGGCTACCTTGGATGAAGTTTGTTACAGGTTTTAGTACTAGCGCAAAATGGCGGAGCTTTGGGCCAACAACCCGGCCCTTACTAAAACAACTGTACTATTCGTGCACATGGAGTATGGCCATAGCGTAAGCAACAACTAACAGCACCAACATGCACATCATCATTTACACTCTCTTATGTACTGATACCTCCAGTTCTACAGGAATGCCAGAAGATTCACACATTTTTCCTATTTGTGCAAAGGCCATTACATACCTCTTAGCCTTGGTGCTAGTTCTAACAAGCATCTTGTCTACGACTTTCTATGATATAACCAGAGGAATGCAAAGCACCCAGAGATACATAGTTCCACCGCGCATTGGATACGTATATGGCATCGTGCAACGTTAACTTACAGGGAAAAGGCTTGCCATTGGCTAGGGCTATTCGGACCTGTTCACATTGATCTAAGCTGACAGTTTTCAGTTTGACATTCAGTAAGTGACAATCTGCACCTGTATCTAACCTACAGACAGTGATGTCTAGAACGGGGGACTGAACATTTTCAGACAGGATAAACCGCAAGCTACTGGCCCACCTTCAGTTTGGTGCTGATGTCGTGCTGCACCACCATTACTAAAGGGGCGTGCTCTAGCGCGATTTTGCCTTGGCACTTGCGCTTGTTGGAAGTATTCCCGTTTAGGTTAGCTTGTTGACGCTGTACAACCACGGGCAGACTGGCAGCAACTTGGCCCACCGGCCCAGCCCCAAAAAATGGCTCCCTATCCCAAGTTTCACAAAACAAATGTCTTCAAAGACAAAAACTGTCCAATGTTCTGCAGCAAATTGCTACATTTTTCTGACTTTTATTTACTTCACGAATGATAATTGTTTCTCTTCACATACCCCTGCACGCCCCACCCCACCCAATAAAAGAAAATAATATATGGTTTCCCACGTGGCCTGAAGCCGTTTTACACAAAATTTTGAAGTAAATTATTTATTCGTGTATTGTTCATTAAAAAAGTTCTACCGGATGTACAATAGTCGAAATGGTTTCTCAGAAGTAGCTCGTGTCAATGGTTCTTAAGCAACTTTTTCCTTTCACAACACTAAACGTCAAAACGGTAATGCATGCATATGTACTATTTTTTACAAATTTCACGTTGTTTCTGCAGCTTTTTTTTTTTTTAGAAGTACATACATCGTATGCATTTTGCTTTGAGTCAGAGAGCTAAAACAAAAACTCCCCCCCCCCCAAAAAAAAGGAAGTAGTGTTGTTACATAATGTATCAGTAAAATTCTTGTCTAAATTGAGAGGCCTGACTAACGACTACGCGGGGTGATTCGAAAAGTGTAGTGTGCCCGTGTCGCGTCACGAAAAAACCCTGACCTAACTGGAAGAAAAGTCATTTGTGAACCTCAAAATGACACTTTCAGCAGTCAACATTCTAAAAAAAAAAAGCCTCAGCTTCTCAGACCCCCATGATATGAGCGTTTACAAGATTTTGAAGCTATTAGTACCAATATTGCAAGTATAGTTTGCAGAGGCGGACTGGCAACCAAATGGCGCAGACCTCAGATCTTCAAGGGGGCACTACTATAGGGTGGCTGTCGCAACAGCTCTGTAAAACTCGGCTAGGGGCGTGTTGGAGAGTGCTGTGAGCTCACCCAGTGGGTTCCGCGACGGAGACGTGAACATTACTGTTGGTGTTATTAGGCAATAAGTCAGCGATAAACATGACGAAAAGCAGCGGACCAAGAACCGAGCCCTGCGGAACGCCACTCTGAATGGGCAACCAGTCTGAGAACGTATTATTAACTTTTCCCCTCTGCCTCCTGTTGCTGAGAAAGGCATGAATCCAGTTCAGCATTTTCCCTGCGAGGCCTAGGTGTTTTAATTTGAAAATTAATTTCGAATGCACGACAGAGTCGAATGCGCGTTGAAAGTCGAAGTAAATAATTTCTGACGGGATACCCAAGTCAAGAGCTGATGTCCATCTGTCTACAGCCAGTAGTAACTGTAGGGTTGCAGAACGTTTTGGCAAAAAACTTGCAGTCGTATCAGATGGTTTCTAATAATGAATTCCATGACTTTACAGATAACAGATGTGAGGGCGATTGGTCGATAATTCGAGGGGAGGGATGCATTACCCTTTTTAAAGATTGGGATTATTATTGCATCGGACCAAACAGTAGGAGTTTAGCCAGAGTCAAAAGATGCAGTGGAAAATATAGAAAGAGTCTGAGCACTTTCAAAGGCAACCTCCTTGTAGAGGAAGGCTGAAAAGCCTTCAGGGCCAATCGATTTACTAGATTTCATTTTATTGAAGATATTCATAATTTCATACGTAGGAAAGCTGATGTTTGCTATATTAATAGCAGCTGGTGAAACTTTACCATTGTATACTGGCTCCACATTATTATCCAGTATCCCAAGCCGAATAAAGTTTTCATTTAACCCATTGGCACGCTCAAAGTTGTCCGTAATTAGGGTATTATTCACCAAAATAGGTGGTAAATGCCTGGCCGAGCCAGTCGTGTTTCTATAGTGTTTAAACAAAGAATGAAGATTCCCCTCTCTTATAACGGAGGATGCTAAATTCGAGTGCCAGCCAATAACCGCGGTCTCATACCTTTTGCTGCATTCATTGTAAGCAGTGTGGGTGGCCTCGGTTCTGTTCTGTTTATACGAACGCCATAGCTTTAGGTTTTTATTACCCAGTTTTCGTATAAAAGAAGGTAACCTCCTTTTAGAAGTTGGATTGGGTCTTGGTGCCAAGCGACAGAAATCAACATTTGCAGAAAGGAGATTAATAAAACATTCCCATAATTTATCTACTGAATCGCCATAATGGGTAAAGCATTTGGGCCAGTCAATAGAGCCGGTCATTTCACGAAGTAGCTCAAAATCCACATTAACACCAATTTGTATATCCACATTGTGTTTAGCAATGTCACAGTTGACATTGAAACCGATGATAGAGTGGTCGCTAGTACCCAGGTGATTATCTACAGTGATATTGTAGACCAACCTATCCTCATGTGTAAAGATATGGTCCAATGTCCATCACGGTCCATGAATTACCTATTTCGCCATATGTGTTCGTCGATCCTTACAAAGTTGATGTTCTCAGTGATACACAGGTTTCTTAGTAGGATATTGTATGTACAACTTTCCTATCGTCTTCGGGATTGCGTGAGTAAAATTTCGGGGGCAATGCGACCATCAAGATGTCGAATTTAAATTTTCCTCCCCGAATCAAGTCAAATATTTCCTTTAAATGGTGCGTAATCCTGTTAGGGTTGTCCCTTGGAATATTATTGGCCCAAGATAAAGCACAATAGTCGCTTCTTCATTGATGGTATCCATGATGGATGGAAGTTTGGTCAAAATATCAGTGATGCTAAAGCCAGGCCAGGTCCAGGTTTTAGAGGCACGGTGACTACCGATGTTGATGCCTCTGGCGTGAGAGTCTCCAATGACAATTATTGGTCTGTCTAGCTGGGGTGCTGGTGGCCCAGCGGGAATATCCGCATGTGGTGTATTTGGGAGTGGAGCAAAGGTAAGATGAGATGAGTTGGTTACAAAAAGAAGCTGAGGAATGTAACTCAAGATATAGTGGCGTAAGTGCCTAAAATCTCTGCAATTATCTTGTGTTGTCCTTGTCTTGGACACACCTAAGCCCTGCGTGGGCACCAATGGTAAAGGAAACACACGGACTACCAGAGATAAGCTGATAAGACAACTAACTTCCTATTTACTTCTCTTTAAATATTATTACAACAGGAATTCATATGATATAAAAATGCTATATACAAATAATGGGATAGCCTACTGAGTAGCTAAAGGGATATCTAGGTAGGGTTTACATATTGACATGAAATTGAAGGCGGCCATTGTGGAGCACACAAGTGACGACTCCACATACAGCAAGTGGGAAAAAAAATAATCTAAGCCTAGCTGGAAATAAAATCATGATTACGAAGGCAAGATGTATTTTTTTAGTCACTACCTATTTTTAAAGAAAGATATATAAGTTTTCGCTTTCGAGGAAAAGCTAAACAGTATTTTGAAAGCTGTTTTACAAAATAAAATTAAAAAAACTGAAGATGTACAAGGTTAAGCAAAAATTAAACATTGCTAAACTTACTGAAAACTTTACCAGTTTTACATTTTTATTTTGATTTCAGGAACAATTTTGTAATAAATTCAATTAGAAATTTTATGTGTCGTTTTAATTTGTGTAACCTTTTTTGGTTAATTTTCGTTTAATCAGCAACCATTTCAGTAGCTAAAACGCTACATCGTTGCTTACAGAAAGACATGTGGCATCCCGGAGATAGGTGCAGATGTTACTTTTCAGTTAGTAAATCACCGGAGTGAGAATTGCGGCTCCAAGCAATTTTTAGTTCCGATGTTGAAGAATTTGTGTACATGAAAAGACAAAAAAGATACAAAAAGGATAATCAATTTTTCACACAAACAACAATATACACTACATTTTTACCTGATTTTAAAGGTGGACATTTTTTAAATAAACAGAGCCGATTCTCCGCACGAATAACAAGGGACAGAAATATGTTAGCGTTACTCGCTACAGTTTTTAAAAAATTATCATTTAATTCACGGGCAACTAGATTACAACAAAAAAAACTAAGCAGTTGTAGCCAACTGGTAATTTTTTCAAAAAAACTACAAATTGAGCTTGTCAGGAGCTCTACGCAGTCTCTTTGAACGAGTTAGAGGATTATTAAGTTGAGCAGCAATATCGACATGTGTTGGTGATAGCACGACTTTACGTTTATTAGGATTCGGTTTCAATTTTTTGTTAGCATGACCTGGCTTTGGTGGTGATTGCTTAGCAGATGGTGACGTAACAACTGATGAAGGTTGTGACCTTTCTGACTTCGAATTTCCTACACGAGGAGCGCTGGTACTAGCCAAAGGTGATTGGTTATTTACGTTTGTAGACTCATCCACTTTGTGTGTGAGGGGTAATTTCGCTGGAGATTTCCTGCCACCTGGTGACTTGCGAGGCAAATTCTCAGGTGATTTTTCCAAGCTGTTGTGTTGGTGAATTTGAGCCCTCGACGACAGAAATCGACTTTCAGGATTGGCCGAGAGATCGACGCTGAGGAAATATGTCAGCGGAACTTGGCTTTTCACGTTTCTTACCGCCAAAAGACATGCGTTTTGAATTAGCGTGATGTTTCTCATTATTATTCACGAAGGAATTACTGCTTTTCGCCAACGGATTAAGTGCTTTTTGTGGCTACTCTGGATATTCCTGCACAGTGGTACGTAACCTTAGCTATTTGCGATGTTTGCGAATCGTATTACTGTTAGTGTCAACGATAATATAGGATTGATTACTACCTAATTGAGATACGACACCAACTGACCATAGTCTGTCATTTGAAGTACTGAAGTCACGATACCAAACCTTATCACCTATTTGATACGTTTTAAACTCATGATGGTGGGTGCTCTGTACTTGTTTTAATTTTTACTACGAACGGCTGCAATAGGGTCAGGGAACAATAAATCCATCCGAGACTTTAATTCTCGGTTAAAGTACAATTTTCCAGGTGATGCTTGCCTGGCAGCGGAGATAGTGATACGTGCTGATAGCAAATAGGAATTTATACTTTCTTGAATAGTAGACCCCTGTCGTCGCGCGTCCTTGTAGACTCTCTTGAAAATGCGGACATAAATATCTGCCAATCCGTTGGTCAAGGGCGCAAAACTTGGGCCCATCATGTGCCTAATCCCATTGCATTTTAACCAATTTTGGAATTCGGCGGACATAAATTGTGCTGCATTGTCCGTAACTAAGCTGTCCATTAAACCATATAAGGCTATATGATTGTTTAAAACGTCAATGACACGCGCGGACGTCGTAGTCTTCATTTTATGCGCAAAAGGAATTTTTGAATGTGCGTCAACAAGTATAAAAAACATGTAATTGTCCATCTGGCCGAGAAAATCTGCGTGCATACGATTATTCGGCTTTAGTGGATATTCCCACGTGTGTTTTGGGCCAGACGTTTGAGTATCTTTATACTCTTGACAATTTTGGCATGATTTAACTTTATTCTCAATGTCAGAGTCAATCTTAGGCCACCAGACTTTTTGTCTAGCTAACTTTTCAATTTAACTATGCCTAAGTGAGCACTGTGTAGATCTTTCAAGATTTGTCTCCGCAAGGCTGTTGGCACCAAGACTTTATACCCTCAATATAGGGTTTCGTTTTCGACCGAGATTTCTGCACGACGTGTGAAGTCCAGCAACAGATCGGGAATTTAGCATTTGTCAGGCCAGCCATGGTTCACGTAACGATAAACTTTTGAAAGAATTTTGTCACATTTACTTTCAAGAACGAGTGTCTCGTTTAAAACTGGTAGATTAGAAACAGTTTCTAAAGAAAGAATATTATGCTGCTTTTCGGTTTTTTCGAATTCCTCGGTATTTGGTAGGAGAAGTCGCGATAACGCGTCTGCCATCAAATTAAGTTTACCGGGAATGTGTTCTAATTCGTAATCATAAGCATTAAGCATCACTGCCCAACGCTGAACCCTGGCGGCTGCCATCTGCGGTATTCCTTTTTTAGGGCCAAAAAATCCAAACTAAAGCCTTTTGATCAGACTGCAGTATGAATCGCTGACCATAAACGTATTCGTGAAACCGCTTCACTCCCCAAACCACGTTGAGAGCTTCCCAATCAAAATGCCAGTAGCCCATTTCGGCTTGAGTTAGCTTATGTGAAGCGAAAGCTATCGGCTGTGATTCGCCGTTTTTCATGACATGCATGAGGCACGCGCCGACCCCGTAAGGTGAGCCCTCACGAACGAGTTTGAGCTTTAATTTCGCATCGTAATGAACCAGAACTTTGGATTTAAGAAATAATTCTTTTACTTTATTCACGGCTCGATCACATTCTGCCCCCCAAACCCACTTCACACTTGGGCTTAATAAACGCGTTACTGGTAAATATGAGCGAGATTTGGTAGATATTTTAAGTAATGATTTACAAAACCCAAATAGCTCTGTAGCTCTTGAATACATGTTGGGTTAGGAGCGTTTGTGCCTGCTTCGATAACCTCAGGGAGTGTATGCAGACCTTCTGCATTTATCATGTGGCCTAAATATTTTAATTCAGGCCGCGACAGTTTGCACTTCTCGATCTTAAGTTTGGCTCCTGCATCTTGTAAAGCATTTAACAGTTTGTTCAAGGATGTCTTCGTAAAACGGGAGACATTTGGGGATTTTGCTGGTGTTAAGGGTTAATTAAGCCTAATTAGTATTTATTACAGAAACAATACAGCTAATTAATCATATGCATAATTTCATAGATATCATACACTTATTAAATGCATGAATCAAATATTACTCATGCTAGACCAAAAATGGCTCCAGCGACTAAGATGTAAAAGGGGCCCGTTTCAAAGAAGACCGGAACTGTGTACATTCTTTTGTAATTTGAACCACCATAATTACAGCTATTGTTAAGTTGAGGAGATGGCATTTCTAACTACGACATTATTTACGACTCGATCAGCGAAGCGTAGAATTTCCAGAAGGAATTCCAATTAGTTTGGAACGTCACCCTTGATCGAACACGATCCTAATTACATCAGTTAAATTATTGCACGAAGGTCTGCAGGTGACAGTTCATTAAAGCGGCAAGCGGCTCAAGCGCGCAATACCAAGAATCAGCTGATGCGCCTCGAACGCGACAATACAATGAATGACAAGCGCAACGGTACCTAATTCACTTTTAGGACCTGAACTGTCAAGACACGCAATTTCTATTCAACACACTAATCAATCAAATAGATTGCTAAGCGATAATGCACTAGTATTTAAGCGAACTTCAGGAATGCGGCATCATCATTCGACTTAAAAAGGTTTACACGTTGCCACCATTCTCTGAGCCCAGCTATTTACGGACGTCTAAAAAGCCGTGCCGCGCGCCCGACGCACGACGCCGGGAGACGGAAAGCCATGTTCCCGAACGTCAGCTACGGCGGAGTTCACGGGAGATAAGTATCATTCCGTATCATTAACAACGATTGTTGTACTTGAATTATAGTAAGCCGAGGGCTTAATCCTTTGATACCAATCATTATTAATTATCCTTTATTAGGAATTATTCCAAATGCAACCGTAGTAAGAATGCCAATCGCCAACTATTGTTGATTGAATGTAACCAAACCGATCTCGAATTACAATCCTTATAAATCGATTATTGACCAGTGTGGTCCATATTTTGTACAACGGAGAGTAGATTAAAGGCCCAAAATATTATTGATCTGTTGCTTATCATTAAGCCTCCCTTTTCAAGTGCCATATTCATGTGTTATATTTAGGTTAAATACAACTGATTCATCCTGACAACAATGGTTTATTTTAGGACAATTGCTCACTAGAATAGATCATTACAATGGTGTTCATAAGTGCGATTCTATTACCTAAACTTTTCCGGAGATAAAAACAGAATTTTTCCCAAAACATTTCGGTTGTGTTTGAACCAATTTTAAAGGGCCATTATTTCAAATGAGTTGCATTTTACAGTGTTTAAACTTGAAATTTAATCGAAAATAAATTTTCAAGGAACACCAATGATCGTTGTTTGAAATTTAAGGATTGCTAGTTGTTTACAAACAATTTTACATTACGATTGCAGAAAATTTTAGTAGCCTACACTCACTAGGTATAGCATTGGCAAGCTTTGATGAAAAACAACATTGTTGATTTTGTAGGATTTTAGTGTTTATTTTGTGGTAAATAATAGATTGGTATATTGGCTATTGCAAAGTATTTTCAGTGTTGGATATTATGTGTGTTTAAAGGCTAGCTATATTTAAAGCAACCATATAATCTTTTCTCAAACCAGAAATTGAACATTTTGGTGATTTTGACCGATTTAGGCCTATAAATCCCATAAATCAAGTATTATTTAACCTAGTTTATTTTCCACCATAGGAAAAATTATTTGCGATAGTGTTTCATGATCTACACCAAATTATTGCCCTTATCAGTGTGTTAGCTGCTATATAAGCTAATTATTTTTCACATTTAAAGGAATTTTCAGTATTTTAACTTTCAAATTGCAGTGATTTTTTTTTTGTGTGTACTAATTTGGAATATTGAGTTAAATTAAGACTTATAACTAAATATTGGGTAAAATCTAGTATTGAAACCATGCCTAAAACTAGACAAAATCGTGCTAAAGGCACTGGTCAGGTTTCTTCAAGGGGTAGACCAATTAGAAAACCCACAAATCGCCTTGATTTTGTAGAATTCACTGACGGTTCAGTCAGCACCCCAAATCGGGATAATACCAACACTACTCCAGACGTATCTGATTCAGAATGAGACTATACTATTGATACTATAGATGATGTAAATGATGCGTTAAATTTACCACCACTTAGACGAGTTCAGTCTCGTTCAACTAACAGGTCAAATCGAAATAGAGGTAACACTACAGGTAGAATGCGTTCAGATCCCGACACGATAACCGTGTATCACGGGATTCTCAGGTGCCAAATAATTCTCAGGTAACCCCAAATAACTCCCAAATACCATTGAGCTCTCAGGTTCAGTTAAACCCAAATGTGCCATCAAATTCAAATGTGCAGTTGAATTCAGGCATTCCATTAAATTTAACAACATCGCTAAACCCTCATGTGCCATCGCATCCCCAAATGCAAAATAATGCTCAAATGCCAGTTAACATTCAAGTACCGTTAAATGCTCAATCACAAAATCAGTCACAGGTTCCACTCACCCCAAATGTTGTAGTAAATTCCCAAATTCCACCGGATAATCATACACCGTTAAATGTTACACCTAATCACAGTAACGAACAGCAGTCAAATAGCGTAGACGACCATTTAGTTCAAAGAATTTTAGACCATACTTTGGCTACATGTTTGCTAGCAAATAATGACAACGTTAGGCTAGCAAGTGAAAATCAACTCGAAGTGTTAAAAACTATTGCGGAGTCATTTCAAGTCATTCAAAATAGGGATCCACAGGAAAAAATCTAGACTTTGGGAAGAATTACGGGCATCCAAGAAAGCAATTTTGCCTTTCTCAGGTGACGATTCAGTAGACATTTTCAGATTTTCATTAATGGTAGAAAATCTATGCACCCTTGATCCTACATTAAAAGATAACGAGCTGATTTCAGTTGCATGCAGCAAATGCACAGGAGAAGTAGCGATTTTTCTAGCTATGAATCCTCACATTGCTAATTCTCAGAACTGGTTAGCATTTAAGGAAATTTTAATCGATAGATTTGGTTGCGCAGGTAAAGTTATAACCCCATATTTGTTTCACGCCACTCGTTTAAACGAGGGTGAAACTATCAAAGCATTTTCAGCTAGGCTAGAGAAAATGGCTTCACAGCTTTGGAGAATTAAACCTTCAGACACCCCAGCTCAAAGGGAATTTAAACAAATAGCCAAGGATGATGGTATGTGTTCAGCTTTTCTGCACGCAATGCTACCAGAAATCGAAGCGCACATTACTTCACAAATTCACACTTCATTTCGTAACATGTACAACGCAGCTACCTACAAGCGTTCAGTTTTAGCAGGTTATCAAGGTAACAACACTAGTGTTAAGTCCGCTCAGTCAGCCGAAACTACAGTAGATAAACAAATTTCAAACATGGAAGTAAATAACCTTGCTTTCGGCACAATTCTTGACAAAATGAACTCGTTAGAGAAAGGGATAACTGAGCTGCAAAACGCTAAACCTAAACTAAACGAGGTTAAGGTTAGTGCCGTTAACCCTAAACTACTTAACACTAAGCAGTGCTATCGCTGTTTAGGCCGCGGGCATTTCAAAAATGATGCCAAACTAAAAACGAAAACATGCAACGTTATAGGCAACGTAATGAGGAACGTTGGGGCACGTCCGACAACTCGCCTAGAAATAAAAGTAATTTCAGAGGTAGAGGAGGTCGTGGAGGTAACGGATACAGGGGAAAGAACCGTGGAAAACGCGGAAGCTATTTTTCAGGATTCGGTAACAGGGATTCATATCAGTTTAACAAGAAAACTAATAACCCTTATGCTTTTCAAACTAATAATGGGTACAACAGCTCAGGTGACCAACAAAACCAAAATAATGGCAGTAACAATAACAACGGTACATAAAATCAAAACCAAAATCAAAATCAACAAAGGAAAATAACAGTAACCAAAATCAGTTCCCACAACACGCTACAGACGTAAACCAGGGTAACAATTCTAATCAGTATGATAATAGTTCAAAAAACGAGCTAGTAGCCTGAATATCGACAGGGATTCAGGTCAAGTAAACACTCAGCTAGAACAGAGCAGTGACGATCAAACTCCACACGTCAGCTCAGTTCAAGCCCAAACACCTGTTAACCAAAATAATGAAGTAAATAGTACTCACATGTTGAAGGCGAAGTGTATTCCTTTGTTTTCGAATGACGTAGCGAACAAATTAATGCTTAAACTGTATTCCGATGCAGAATGGCGTCAACAGAAACTTGCTTTACCAGATCGTACATTAGCATTACCACGTTTAGCGTCATATTTTGGTAAAGTTCCTTCAAAATACGTTGTAAGATCGATTCAAGGTAATCAAAATCTCGTAAGTGAATTCACAGAAGCTTTAAAAACAGTTAACGATAAGTACGACCTAACTTGTGATTCGGTAAACGTAACGTTATTCGAGGACGGATTGGATTCCACTAACTTTCACACAGAATTAAATCCTGTAGATACTAATAAACCAATAGTTATTGCTTTATTAGGCGGTGAACGTGCAGTTCAATTTAAACACACGAGCGAAACATTTTACAAAGACGGAGTTAAAATGCTTTCAGGTAACTCTATAGGCATCTCGCACACAGCGAGAAAGATTGGAAAATTCGAATTCCAACAATTATAGGGATCAACTATTTGTTTAACGTTTTGGGACAGCAAAAGTACGGGCAAGCAAAATCTCTCACCAGCGAAGCACCAATCGCTGAGCGAGCGAGGAAACTTGCTTACCAGCATTTCAGCTCAAACAGGCAATAGATGGTACACGGAGCACCATCTAGCATCCGAAATTGACACTAGCAGCGCAAACGAAAACCAAAACGAAGCATCGCTTGACTCAGAGCAAACGGAGACTAATGCGAACACGGTTCACGTAAATACAGTTCTAAATAAACCTAAGGTTAGATATTCTCGTCCACATTTAGTCTTTGATGTTGGAAATAGACCAGAGATATGTTTACTGGACACGGGGTCATCACTTTCGCTAATCACTAATACAGCAGCACAACGTATGCTTAGAAATTACAGTGTTAAGTGTACTATGCTTACGAAGCCGACACCGGTAAGTTTGCTTGGTGTAGGAAATAAACAAATTAAAACGAATAGGAAAATAGTAACTACTATACAAAAGTGTGAATTTTCTAGAAATCAGGAATTTATTGTCGTACCTGACGGTTCTTTTGGCGATATTTCAGTGTTATTAGGATATGACTTTCTGTCAAATAAGTCAGATGCATTAGTATTAAATTGTCCTGATAATGTTTTAAGCATTGGTGATTTAAAATTCCAAATGTCAGCATCACCAGAGTTAGCTCATGTTGCTTATAACCAAAATAAGGAAATAATAAATAGAGATAATTACAAGCCTAATCATATTTACGTAGCCACGCTTAACGTAGCTGCAGACGAAGAAGGAGAGGATAACCCTAAATCTACATGGAATTGTACGCCTAAACAACAACTCATAGATGTCACAGTCTCTTTATTACGAGACGAAGTAATTCCACCTAATTGTGAGTCCAGAATAACCGGAATTTTGCATTTTCCGTATCCCGAAATACAAATAGGAGCATTCGAACCCGAAAACGGCGAATTTCCTGTACGTTTGGCATTATTCCACAGGCCATTATTCCACAGGCCATAACTTCCACAGGCATTATTCCAGTAATGTGTATTAATTTTAATGCTTATGACGTAGAATTAAAATCGGGCACGATCCTAGGCACGTACACAACTGCTATTATAGATTACAAAGACGAAACTTCCGTAGATTCGATAAACTCAAACTTACCCACTACAAGTCCCAATGAGACAGTTCATTCCCCAAATCCCAATGAGGTAGCTCAAAATCCAAGTCCCAATGAGACAACCCAAAACCTAAGTCCCAATGAGGTAGCTCAAACCGCAAAGCCCATCGAGATTTCTCATCTGCAAGCTAAACAGAGTGAAAGCTCTTCGGAAGAGACAGCTAGGGTACTAGCTGACCCTCCCAAGCTAAAATCGAAAAAAGAACTCGATGCGGAATGGAATTTGACGAAACATAAATTTGTATTTCCCTATTTAAATAGGGAAGAAACTGAGGAATTCCTAGATATGTTACGAATTCATCAGGATTTATTTTCCAAAAACGATTTTGATCTTGGTTGTTATGAGGGATACGAAGTTTCTATAGATACGGGTAATTCTCAGCCAGTAAGTTCCAAGATATATCGAGTTCCCTTTCACCAACGTGAATTATTAGATAAATATCTTGACTAAATGCAAAGAGTAGGTATAATCAAAGAAGGAAAATCCGGATGGCTCTCTCCGTGTCTCATGATTAAGAGAAGGCCAACTGGTTATCGAGTAGTCGTAGATTTAGGAGGCTTAAATTCTGTCGTTGAATCTGTAAGCGTGCCAATACCAATTGTGACAGAGAGCATGGCACACCTAAGTGGCGCTAAGTATTTTACACGTCTAGACTTTAAATTTGGATTTTACCAGCTTAAGTTAACAGAATCAGCTAAAGCTAAAACATGTTTCTCAGCAAACTCTAAAAACTATTTCTTTAACCGGCTCCCAATGGGCCTTAAGACTGCGCCAGCTCACTTCCAGTTCTGCGACAGCAGATCTTTGCGGAGGTATTAGGAGCTTATTGTACCGTTTATCTTGACGATTGTCTCCTGAGTAGTCCAGATCTTAAAACCCTCATCAGTCATGTGAATCGAGTGCTAGAACTAGATTCTCGTTCCGGACTAAAACTCTGCATTGAAAAGTGCGAATTTGCACGAAAGAAAGTCAAATTCTTAGGGTTTGTATTAGATGAGAACGGGATACAACCCGATGGTGATAAAACAAAGGCTATGCAATTGTATCCTACACCTAAAACTCCAAAACAAGTTCGTTCTTTTCTCGGTATGATAAATTTCTATAGGAGACACATCTCTTCATTCGCAGAGATGTCACAGGTTTTGTCTAAACTCACAAGAAAAAACTGTAAATTCATATGGGGCTCAGAAGAGGAAAGAGCGTTTCAGCAACTAAAGCAGGCTATGATAAAAGCTGCAACATTAAAGCACACCGACTTCTCTAAACCCTTTTTCCTAGAAACTGATGCTAGTGGCGTAGCGGTCGGAGGCTGTTTGTCTCGGTACCATGGAGGAATAAACTATCCTCTCGCCTACACTTCTCGAACCCTCACTGAGGCGGAAAGGAAAGAAACAACTACAACTAGGCAAATTTTAGCAATTATCCATTGTATCGATTCATTTCGTTGCTACTTGCTAGGTAAGGTGTTTTTCTTAACCAGCTATCATTTAGCAATTTGCTATCTTTATTGTGCCTCATCCTTCCCCCCAAATTAGAAAGAATCTTGCTTCAATTGCGAGAATACGAATTTATATTACGTCATAAATCGGGCCGACTTCTAGCGGTTTCCGATGCACTCTCTCGTATAGAGATACCAGTCACTGCGCTAGGCAGTCAGTTTCCTGACTGGACACGACAACACCTAGCGGCAGAACAGAGAAACGACCCATACCTAGGCGACATCATAAAACGCCTTAAAGATCAATCCTCAGAGGATCTGATCGACGCTTCAAGTAAAAGAAATATCTTTTATAAGGACTATGACGGAATTCTGTATATAATTCGATTAGCTGACCCTTCTAAAGGTCGGATGCATAACCTAGCACAGATGTGTATACCAAAATCTCTACGCAACTATTGTATCAGGGATTACCATTCAACACCAGCTGCCGGACACCGCGGATCTCAAAGAACTAGAAATTTAATAGAACTACATTGTTATTGGCCTAAGATGTATGACGACATCGCTCACTACGTTAGTACATGTCAAGTATGTCAAACTTACGTTAGACCTACCAAGCCACTTAAGGCTAAGCTTAAGGACTTACCAACCTCTACAGAGACCAGGTTACTCTTGGAGCCTGGATCTCATTGGACCTTTGAACAGAAGCGTTCATAACAACGTCTACATAATGACCCTAATTGATGATTTCAGTCGTTATGTAATTGCAGTCGGAATTCCCGATAAGAAGGCTGAAGCTATGGCTAATAAGTTGTTTTCTCACCTTATTGCTAGATATGGAGCACCAGTGCAACTAAGGGGAAACAACGGATCGGAGATAAATAATGCTATTGTTGCAAGATTGGCAAATTTGTTCAATATTAAACAGATAAATTTCACTCCTAACACAGCATGGGTAGGAGGATCCG
Organism: Lithobius niger; assembly: GCA_023313725.1. Taxonomy (NCBI): domain Eukaryota; kingdom Metazoa; phylum Arthropoda; class Chilopoda; order Lithobiomorpha; family Lithobiidae; genus Lithobius; species Lithobius niger. The sequence goes on along the minus strand of JAHWFP010091098.1, from coordinate 103,458 downwards.
TATACGCGGTAAATAAGAGAATAGATACAGTTTTACGCAAAATCTCAGCTAGTTGTCCAGAAAATTGGTGTGGATATCTCGAACTAGTGACGATAGCTCTGAATGCATGCCCTAATTCAACTACGTTAATTAGTTCACATTATCTACATCAGGGGTCTGAATTCAGATTGCCGAGTGCACTAGCTTTCGAACCACCAAGAATCTGTTACGACAGTGACGATACTATAGTTCGTCTAGAGAGAAGACTTCAAGCAGCGTTTGAAGTTGCTCGAGCGCAAATTTGGAAAGCAGTTAAGAGACAGCAAAATTTTTATGATCGTATTGCACGCCCTTATCGCTTTCTTGTTGACGAATACGTACTTTTACGCGACTTCTTACCAATTAAGCGAATTTCTCAGAAATTATTTAGAGCATGGACAGGTCCGTTCAGAGTAATGGAGTTCGTAAATGACGTTATCGTTCATATTGTATATTTCTTGGACCCACTTAAAGTTGTTCGCTCACATGTCAACAATTTAAGACCATGGTTCCTAAGAACGAATAACCAACCTATTCCTTTCAATGGACCTACGGATCTGGAACTCTCTGAACAGCTTAACGGAACTTTAACGGAAGCTGAAATAAAACTACAAAAATATATAGCACAGTTGTTGGAGGACTCAACAGATCATTTATCGGAGATTCAACCACCAACATTTGCGCCTTCCGAAACTGACGATGCAGCTAGCAGTTCAGAAATAAGCCTAACTAAGAAACGCAAACGCGTCGAGCCAAAATCGGCCGCTCATTTACAAAATAAGTACCGTAAAATTGATTACGAACTTAAACAAAGAATGTTTGATTCCACGCATGGTTATAATACCCGTAGCAGTAAATGGACACGAGAAATTAGGCTGCGTCGGCAGTTGGAAGAAGCAAACGTTGACGATGAGTAAAAGTTGTATATCCATCGGAGAACAAAGACACCACGGCGTCTACGTGGAGAGCACACACACGCTCTGCACGCGGAGACCCAAGCGAGGAGAAATGGAACTAGCTTTCCTAAAAATAAAGTATGGAGGCTACGTGCAGTCAGCGGCGCATTTTCATTTCTCGTAGTATTTGCAAATCAGCAGTATAAAACATATTTCATGGCATAAAATAAGAAATAACTTATGTCTATTGTGTTTCAAGATGTAATGTATAAATAAATTCTACACGGGAAACACGCAGTTTGAAAGAAAAAATATATTATTATTTAGAAATTTCAAAAACAAAAAAAAATGTACAAACATTAAACAGAAAATACGAAAATATATACATTTGCAACAACATATAATACAACAAATTAAAAACAACAAAACACAAATTAAATCCATATATACAACCATATGTGCAAACATTATACCACAGTATGAAAACATTTATATTGATAATTTAAAGGTAAATAGAACATAGTATAAACACATATCGTGAGCTCCAAATTAAAACAAGCAATACAAAATTTACTTCACAGCAAAATAATGAAAATAAGAAAAGAAAAATGGAATAAATGAAATCGTTAAGTTTAACATATATACATACAGTTTAACAGCGACAAAAATATTGAAACGCATCAAAATTAAGATTGAACATAAAACAGCAAAATACTATGAATAAAAACACAAGCATGAATGAATCAAAATTAATGGACATAACATGTAAGTAACATAAAATAGGAACACTGAACATTGAAAATAAAATACCTGAAATAGAAAAATTTTAATTAATAAATCATTATCATGAATTTAAGAAATTGGTTTAATGTAAGGGCCAAGTAATTAAAATAAAAAGTAAGAGTATGAAATTAAGAAATTAAAATTTTATTTTGGCTTAAGGCCTTAACAGTCATAAATTTAAATCAAGCTAATCATAATAATAGAAAATTTAATTTGGAAGATTTTCAGAAATCTGTGATCAAAAATGCATTAAATTAAGCAATATTTACAATTTATGTACAAACGGCACTAGCCGTTCCCAGAAAACGCATTCGGCCACACCGCTTATTTCAGCGGCAGGTCGAATACGACGATGGCAAAGACGGCCTTAATCATCATCATCATCATCATCGTCTTCGTCATCATTTGGTTCATCTTAAATAAAATAATGAATACAGCGGATTAATATTCCGTTCGTAAAATAGTAAAATGCATATGAAATAGACATGTATGTGGCTCATCGAAATCGTAAAATATTTCGTACAAGCGAAACATGACGTATCTTTAATTTCTTTCACGTTCATAAGAACAATACGGAGGGAAATCACTGTGGTCTGTAAACGGGAGGAGTACGTTCAAGGCAACAAAGTGATAGCTTGAACAGGCTCCTTCCCGACATTATTATTGCACTATATTTATAAGAAATTACTTCCAGTAACGGTGATATTCCCCACCCCCCCACCCCTTTTATTAACGAAATTAACGTTGAAAATGGAAATAAATTCAAAACAATATCAACGCAGAAATATGCGGCAAAGTGTCCTAATCGATAGTAAGCAATTTTATTTTAAAGAGAGATCGAATGCGCAGCGGAATTGCTCCTATGCGCATAGAGCCTCACCATCCAGCGCTTAGTTCGCGCTGCCGCGCTCATTGTGGCTAATGGCTTACAAATTAAAATTACGAGGTTAAACTCGTTAACCAAGCGGATAGTTGCCGGATACTTTAGCGTTGATATTTTATACCACACAAAATTGTAAAACAATCATTTAAAACTTTGGTTAAGAATTATTAAATGCGAGAGATTATTTATCCCCCCCCCTCCCCCCATAAAATCAGTCTGAATTTACGAATATCAACCCATATGACCGAAATTAAGAAGAAATTCATTCTTGGACAACGAAGAGGGAACCATAAATAAATACGTAAATGAGTACGGATTTCTTTTCCAAGAATATCTAAAAAAAAAAAAAATTGTATCGGAACATTCATTTTCATAAATTTAGGTGAAATAATGAAGGTTCCGGATAAACAGTAAAATAAGAATTTTACAAATATTTTCTTCAAGATGGAAGTTGAACAATTTGTACAAATATAGAATAAACATTTAAAAAATTTTACATCCATAAGTAATCATAAAATTCATAAAATCAAAATGAATCATAAAATTCAAAACGTATATCGAAATTAATTCAATATTTCAATTTTACATCCATAAGGAAATGAATTATAAAATAGAATATTAACACCTATACAGCATGACAATTTGTACAAATTCCTACTTGGAGCAGTTCAAAATAGAACAAAAAAAATACGCAATAATTTCATAGCATACAAATCACTTTACGTTGATTTAAGTTATCAAGTTAAAATTAAGTCTTACCTGGATGGCCAAAGTATATGGTCTAGTCAACCAAAAAAATTAACTATGAACTTTCGCAATGACAAACTGCATTGCTTTTGAGAACCATTCATTTTAAATTAAAAGATTAGAGAAAAAAATACATATTAAACAGGGATGTATTTTCTTTTCAGATAAAACAATAATATGATTTTGCATACATACATCTATTTTTAGATTTTTTTTCATTGACCAAAACGAGCAATAATGTAAATTTGATTTTAAATATTGCATTTAAATCATGATCTTCTCGGGAAAACATTTTAAGTAAGGCAATAATTGCCAATTGAAAGAATAATTAACGTTTAAATTTGTGGGAAAAAAATTACTAATAACTGTTATTACATACGTTTAAACGTATATTTCAAATAAATGTAGATACAAGATGTAAATTAATTATTAATTAAAATTAATATTGAAATTTTCTTACCATATCGTCCATCGTGGCACACAGGACAGGTGTCACGGCAGGCAGCCGGATGAAGACAGTTTTGCAGGCCACTGCCGGACGCTCCTGCATTCACTTCGGCGATGGGAAATAGCGGCGGTAGCGGCGGCAGATTTGCGTAAATGTCTTCCAGCGGAAGCTCCGGAAAGATTTCCGGTAGCGATTCCGCAAGACCGTCTCCTTCCAACTTGGCCATTGAGTCCAGAGTTTGTTGCCGTAGTGAATACAGATTCTCCGTATTGATGGCTCGTTGCAAGTATTCATCAAAGGACTTAGCGTCCGCCGAAAATGGAAGGTAGCACATGTACTGGGTGTGCAGGCAGGAATTCCCGGACAAGGGACTACAGTTGAGAAAATGTCCGGAAACCCTGACCTGCTGCGCTAAAGTTGTTTCCGGCGGAGGCGTTTCACAGGAAAAGGTATTTCTACCTGGAGTTTCCTTGATCATCTCCAAAAAGTAAAGTCTGAAGATGTAATCCAGGGGGTCCTACCCCTGTAGCATGGGAGCAAACGCCGGCTCCCCGGACTCCCTGTGCGGACACGTGGAAAATAGAGCAGGCAGCTTCTCACAAAACTCGTAGTGGCTACCACATACGAGGAACACTACAATGTTTATCGACATAAGCCGAAAAACGTACTTAATACTTCGCAACATTTTCGAACATGCACTCTTCTCAAGACGAGGACGTTTTGGAGGACGATCCATGATGGTATATGAAGAGTTGGGAGCAAAGCAAAAGGTGGTCAAACTGAAGGAAGCACACAACTTCGTGTGACGATAAAACCATAAAACCACCAAGTCCAAAATATGACCCAGAAAGGGACATAGAAAATCCAATGGTTGCAGAGTTCAGGGTTGACGTCACGAAAAACTGGGGGTCATCTTTGCCCAGTGACCAGCCCAACCCCCTCTGCTCACCTGGTAAACATCAGCTATTGTTTACACGACCTCGACATGCCTAAATTTTCAGGTCAGTTCCGGGCGGCAGGCCTAATAAGCCGGGCCCAGAACCCTTTCAACCCACCGACCACTCTCGTTTTATTGCCCCCCCCCTTCCTCTTCAGTGGGGCGACACAAGCTCGTCAAAACTCATCAGCAGAGCAAAGGACGGTCAAAAGTAGGTAGAAGCTACTCACTCTTGACCATGGGAAGCAAAATTGCTACCCAACCCAAGAAGCTAAAAACAGCATGTTTCACCCTACAGTGAAAATACAAGCCTAATTTCCGAACAAGAACTAAGACAAATCAAAAACATTGATTTTATGAATAAAATATTTATTTTTTTACAGCATATTGACACTTGATATGTACTACAAATTTGTAACAACAGTATGACTTAAGAAAATGTTTTCATATCTTTCAGAGAAAAAATGAGGTTAAGAAAGATGGAAAAGTGTCATGGATGGCAGAGCAAAGTAGATGAGGGAAAAACACATGGAAAGAAAGGGTCAAAACCAGTGTGAATGAAATATAAATCAAAGATAAGTGGTTTTACCCATGTGATGATGGATTATGAAACTAACATACCCTCCCCACCCTCTTTGCCGTCCGAAAAAGTTAAAGCAGTCACCATTAAATAATGGGATAAAAATGAAAAAAATATATATAATAATAATTTTGTGGAAAATTTGAAAATGGAAATTTAATTATAATAAGCTGCCATAAAATAATGGGGCAGACACAAATTCAGTGTCATGTAAACCAAGACACATTTTATTAGGTCTTAAAGACAGTGATATGCTAAAATAAGCATGAGAATTTCTGGAACCTCTCATGTAAGTTCAGAACTTAAGCCTAGGTGATTATCAATCTAATAAGGGGACAATTATTAGAGCCCAGTATAAATAATTATATGAGGTACACTAGAACATGTTGAAACATACATGCATTAGCTCAAATGTAAGGCACACTGTTGTAGTACCTCACACTTGTCAGGGTCAATGGCTTGGACCGTTCTTGTCAGGGTCTATGGATTGGACCATACTTGTCAGGGTCAATGGATTGGACCATACTTGTCAGGGTCAATGGATTGGACCGTACTTGTCAGGGTCAATGGATTGGACCATACTTGTCAGGGTCAATGGATTGGACCGTACTTGTGAGGGTCAATGGATTGGAATATACTTGTCAGGGTCAATGGATTGGAACGTACTTGTCAGGGTCAATGGATTGGACCATACTTGTCAGGGTCAATGGATTGGACCAAAACTTGTCAGGGTCAATGGATTGGACCAAAACCTTTCAGTGTCAGTTTAATTGACTACTAGATGAGACGATAATTGCTCATCTCCAGGAACTGAACAGTATTCCACGGGAATCGGGCCA
>JAHWFP010091098.1:75633-92327 GCA_023313725.1 Lithobius niger | reverse complement strand
GTTGCCACCATTCTCTGAGCCCAGCTATTTACGGACGTCTAAAAAGCAGTGCCGCACGCCCGACGCCAGGAGACGGGAATCCGTGTGCCCGAACGTCAGCTACGGCGAAGTTCACGGGAGATAAGTATCATTCCGTATCATTAACAACGATTGTTGTACTTGAATTATAGTAAGCCGAGGGCTTAATCCTTTGATACCAATCATTATTAATTGATTGTTGATTGAATGTAACCAAACCGATCTCGAATTACAATCCTTATAAATCGATTATTGACCAGTGTGGTCCATATTTTGTACAACGAAGAGTAGATTAAAGGCCCAAAATATTATCGATATGTTGCTTATCATTACGCCTCCCTTTTCAAGTGCCATATTCATGTGTTATATTTAGGTTAAATACAACTGATTCATCCTGACAACAATGGTTTATTTTAGGACAATTGCTCACTAGAATAGATTATTACACTGGTGACTTAAGTCATTACCCTCTGGAAAATTCCAGGGCTGGACACTAGGCCCAGGGGTACGCAAAGCCATCTAAACAAACCCAGGGGTGTATTTATTGTTAAAGCTTCTTGTGACTCTTTATCGAGTTCAGTTTGCAGAAATGCATCCTTAAGATCGATAAGGGAAAAAGTGTGACTGCCTGCTAATTCACTAAATAATTCTGCGGCCGTGGGAACCAGATAGTGGTCGACTTCCAGCTGAGGGTTCACGGTGGTCTTATAATCACTTATCACCCGGATTTTGCCATCCGGTTTGTGAACTATGACGATCGGCGTAGTCCACTGAGAGGTTTCCACAGGCTTTAGAATTCCAAGGCCAACCAATCTACGAATTTCTTGGTTAACCTTTTCTTTGAGTGCTAACGGAACTGGTCTAACACGGCAGTACACAAGCTTGGCATCAGGTTTTAAATGAATTTTGGCTTTAAAATTCTTAAACTTACCCATAGCTCCGGGAAACCCTTCACTATTTCGGAAGTGTGAACTGCTGTAATGCTAGGTTTTATTTTCTTTACACTTTTCTTAGGTTTCACTTTCGTTTGTAGGTCATAAAATGGATGGGAATTAACTCGAAAAATTGAAAGCCAATCCTTTCCCATTAATGCAGGGTTATATACTTTTGAAACTAAAGCATCCAAATGTTCGATTTGACCTTGAACTTCAACCTTCAGACTTACAGTGTAAATCATGTTCTCAATTCCGTTAGTGTATGAGTGTATCGAGTACGGACTGAGTTTTAAAGGACAGTCCGCTAAATATTTTTGATGCCACTCAATAGGGATAATGGATGCGTCTGCCCCGGAATCAAGTTCCATTTCTAGCTTGACACCATTTAGGCAGACTGGCATTATCCATTTATGGATTTTCATAGAATTAACTACTACTACTATTTTGTTGGTTTGAAGGGGAATTGAAATCTGGTCCGCAGCCTGACTCAGTCTAAGAGTATTATTTTTCAGTACAAAATAGTCGTTGTCTGAATCGCTATCAGACCCGGAACCAGACTCTGAATTTTCGGCGACAACATCCTCGTCAGCTTCACTATCGCTATAGCTATCGCGTTCTAGTTTGTTAATGCGTTTTTTGTAGCTATAAGTTTGTTTAGACTTCGGCCTAGCCTAAAAATTTGTGATAGAACTTGCTTTACGGTGGTCAAGTGTTTTTGAAGTTCTGTTTGAATGGCTAGTTTTTCTGCACACGGCTTTTAAATGGCCGACAGTGTGTCATCTGCCACAAGTATATTCGCGATATTTACAACGTGTTTTCACATGGCCGGATTTGCCGCAGCAATGGCAAATATAATCCTTAGTGGATTTAGGCCTACTTGGTGGTTTGCTAGATTTTTTTAGCTACGTAATTAACAGCTCTAGAATGGCCTCTCAAAACACTTTGGTCTGTTTCAGCAGATTCTAAGGATAAAGCTAAGGATGTTGTAGCCTTTAAATCCAGAGTCTGCTTCAACAACTCGCGTTGAATAACTTCAGATTGGATTCCCCCAATTAGGCGATCCCTAATCATTTCGCTGTTAATATCTTTAATTTTAGCGAAGTCACAATGCTTCGTCATTAGCTTTAGTGCAGCTAAATATTCCCCGATACTCTCATCTGATTTTTGCGACCTTCTAAAGCATTTAACGCGCTCAGACACCACGGATGGCACTGGCTCAATGTTGTCTAATACTTTTTTTAACGAGTTCGTCAAAAGTTAATGAGTAGGGCAAATCAGGTGAATTATATTCAATATCCTGTCAAACATTTTCTGGCCTACAGATGCCATTAGAAAATTGACTTGCTTGGTTGTTGGTAATTCTTTTGCTTTAAAATAGTAACTAATTTGGTTGGAGTATTTCTCCCATATATCGGACTCGCAATCGAATTCCGAAAATAAACCAGCGGTTTTAGACGAACCCATGACGACGTCGTCTTCACTATCACTAGATTCAAAATTTAAATTTAAATTAGAACTAGTTTCATTAACACTTGCGTTCACTACTGAATTATTTTCAGCTTCACTTTCACTGCTACTTTTTTAGCAGTTTCAGGTGGTTTGCTACCGACACCTGTCTTTGGCATAAGCCTTACAAAATTAAATTAAATTTAATTTAATTACAATCCTGTTTAACTTGCAAGGTTTAAACTGGAGCACTCAAGACTACCGGTCACTTATTTAAACACAGAAATAAATCAAGCTTGACTATAGCCTACCTAGTTTTGTAAATTAACTGCCTACAAGTTAAATTTTAAGGGACTAGGCTTTTAAAAAAAATGTTTCTACATTCACCATAATTGCAACGTTTTACCAAAAAAACACTTCTGGCCTAAGCCTCAGCACAGACTAGATTTCACTAAGTTTAAGCATAAACCTACGGTGTTAAATTTTACACCGGCACACATCAGCCCGAATATGGGCAATGGCACAATCGAATTTAATAGGGTTAATTTAGCAGCACATTTTTCTGGCCTTCAGGTTTATAGTACTGCTAGTGCGAACACGCCAGTGCGTTGCTCTAGAACACTGCTAAGGTAAAATTGACCGTAATAAATCCAATTGCCCACTTCGGTTCTAGTTGTTACGGTACTAAATTTAACTATTATCATTTTCGTATCACAATTCACTACCACGACAAAATAACACTGTTTGAAAAAGTTTAAACTCTGATAGGAATTCAGAGCACCAATTTTCATTGCCAAAATGAAAAAAATTTGCAACGTAGTACAACTATGGAGCAAAGATGTGGTTGAAGACCTATCAGTTAAAGCTTAAATTTAAACGATTACCAATGGTACCAGACTCGTCGCCTACTGTGATGTCCTTGGCTTGGACACACTTAAGCCCAGCGTGAGCACCAATGGTAAAGGAAACACCCGGACTACCAGAGTGTAGGCTACAGCTGATAAGACAACTAACTTCCTGTTTACTTCTCTTTAAATATTATTACAACAGGAAGTCGTGATATAAAAATGCTATATACAAATAATGGGATAGCCTATTGAGTAGTTAAAGGGTTATCTAGGTAGGGTTAACATATTGACATGAAATTGAAGGCGGCCATTGTGGAGCACACAAGTGACGACTCCACATATCTGCTGAGAGCAGATTTAAAATGGGCAGGAGCTAAGCCAAGCTGATTAGCGTTCCTTGATGACGCTGATGCTGACTAACTCTTCTAGGTTTTTGTCCGAAATTTTCTTGCTAGTGGAAAAGGAACCCTATAAATTTCGATCTTACCGGTGCTGATTGCCCTGTTTGTATGTTAACTTTATAATTTTTCATGAGTTCCAAGATCAAATTCATTTTAACTGAAGGTGTCCGGGATTAGATTGCGAAGTGACTGATCTTTTATTCGTGCTCTTCCTATTGTTTGAGTTAAATCTTCGGGAGGGGGATTATCTTTTGTTGTTGGAGTTGCCGGATCTTCCTCATTGTATTCTATCTCGACATGGCCGAGAATAACTTCTGCCTTTAGAAATTGATTTTCCCCAGATGTGTTAATAGCCATGACAGGTATTAAACCCGTTGAGCTTGTGTTAACCAAACATCTGGCTAGAAGTATCGGAATTTTTTTGCATTGTGGAAAAATGCAGCATTTTGCTGTTCAGGATAAGCTTGGTGCAAAACTCCACAAAATTTTTTGTCTCGCTGTTGTTTGGCAAAACAACATCTTTATGCAATGAAACTGGTACCTCTACGTAATAATTTCGAGGTGATTCAAATGGATTCAAATGGATTTTCTGCTGTTTCGTCATCTGAAGAAATATTGATCATTGCAATATGCTCAGTTGTAACGCTATAATTTTCTAAATTAATTAACTCTTTGTTCTGAACAATTTAACTTAACCAATTCAGGTTGTTTTGACAAAAAACGTAACCCAATAAAATGTGGATTTTTCCAAAACTGCCATCGGGAACGACTCTGAACTGCTGGTTTGTGGAAAATCTGCATTTGCTTATTTCAGCGATCAATGTTTTTCTGCTATTATCCTTTTTCCAACGACATTTGCTAAATTTACGGGAGCTACGGTTTTGGCTTCGTGACATTTAATTTGTCGGTTTCGCAACAATCCTCGTGCAGTAGACTATTCAATCAGCGAAACTCCTGCTTCACTATCTAAAAGTGCTACTTTACTTAAATTGCCGAAATGAAAAATTAGATGAGGCCTGGGATGAGCAGATTTCGAGTTGTAGACTATGTAGTCGATTCGAGCGTGAATGGGGTCTTCTGTCTTCGTTTGTTTTGTTCCTTGGGTCCAGTTCTAGAAGTAGCCCAGTAGTGTCGATCGCCGTTGCTAGATGGAGTTGGTGTGGCGTTGGGTTGCTTGATAGCTCGAATTTGACTCGTTGCTCCATTTCCCTTTTTTCCTCTAGTTTTTTATTTCGCTTTTCTTCTGAAATGATTTCGGGGGTTTGAAGTACTGTCCCGATAAATAAGACAGATTGTTGGTGATGTTACAGATGGACTTAAAGGAATACTTAGCTCCATTCTTGCTGGTTATGGTCGGAAATTTTGATTGCTTCACCCGAATAAATTAAGTGTGATTTTCTTTCGTTGGTGTCTGATGTGCTTCGGAATTCGACTGTCCTGTCATCTCCGATTAATTCCAGAATAATGGGGTTGTTTGACTTCGTTAATTTTCAATGAGAAGTGGAAGTTAATAGAATCAATGTCATATTTAAAGAGTGTGTATGACTGAATCGCATTTTAACTCGAAGGTCTAGTTTACTTTATTTGAAAGTTCGGGAAAAATTTTTCCGCTATGAAGCTGGGCTACGTTTTATCTGGAATGGTGCCTAAATATGCTGCTTATCTTGGAGTTTTAAAGTTTTGTCTGATAGTGCTTATTTATGGTGGTGCTGATCGTTTTTTGAATTCTATTTTTAACAAAATTTGGTGTTGATTAAAGTTATTTCTTTCTCTTTTTTTGGTTTTTATAATTCTTGCTGTTATTGTAACGGATCGTTGCATAATTAAATTGATATAAGAGAACGACTAGGTTAGGTGAGGTTATGAATTTGGTTAGTGTGGCAAATTGATTATTGACTTTCTAATAAAATTGCTAAATTCCTGAAGTTCGAGAAGGGGAGAGTCTGTTTACGTTCAACTGGCGTTTTAGGCTCGTGTCGGCCTTTTATTTTGCTTGACTGTTACGCATTATCTGAAATGATAAATTGGCAAAAGAAGGGCGAAGGGAGGGGAGAAAAATTGATAATCCAAGGCATATTGACGAATAAGGCTGGAAAATAACTTTTCGGTTCGAACTAGTGATTGAAATCGAACGAGCTGTTAATACCATGTTTCGCTTATTTTGTTATTTAATTGTGGGATATAGACGTCCCAGAGTACATTAATGCTAGTTTGTAAATTTCTAGTGTGTTATTCGGTATTTCCTATGTTATTTTTTTTTCGTTTGTGTTTTAGAATTTTGATGCTATTGAAAGGGACGGAAATCAAACTATCTAGATGAAGTGTTCGATTTTTTGTTAAACCTGTTGAAAGAGGGGAGGGGAGAAAAAAACCCATAATGACTTTAGCTGACCTGAATGGTAGTAAAACAAAATTTTTGCATTAATTCGGCTGCCGTTGTTGCGAGTCTTGGGGGGGGGGGGGTACGTGATTGAGTAAAATTTGCTGTATTGCTTTCGTTGTTGCTGTATGATCTCTGTCCGCTGTAGTTTGACAACTTAAGCTGCAAATTATCTCGGCTTCCTTGCCTGTTGCTCCTTGGTTGATTGTTGTAATTTTGTTGTTTGCTACTTCGTGGAATTTACTTCCCTTCGCTGGTTAAACGCCTTGCATTTGCAGCTCGGACGGCTTCAAGGTGATGCTCCTCTGTTCTGCAATCCCTGCTCAAATGATTTTTTCCATAACATCGGTAACACGAGCATGTTTCCCTTTTTTCTGGCTGAAATGCATCGACTCTTGCTTCGTTAACTGTCTTAAGTAATTTAAAGTTGCTTACTTCTCTTCTTTTCTGCTCTAGTTCTTACATCATTTTAGCCAAATCGTCGGATGATACTGTGACTGTTTTTTCAGTGGGTAGAGATGCTGTAGGTGTGTTTGTAGTAGGCCTAGCTTGCCCTTTTTGAGTTGGTTGTAGTGTATCACCACTTTCCCAGTCTGCAATTTTCGTCTGTCTCTTCAATGTTAGGTTTACCATTTCTTCCCATGTCTTTAGATTCATGGTGGCTAAATACGTTTCTATCTTTTCTGGCATGGCTGCTTTGAAAGTGCATCTTAAGCCTTGGTCTTGTGCCCGTTATTTTAATATCTTCTCGATGTCACTTTCACCTGGCTGTGTCATCCAAATTTCCGATGCCATAATTTCTAGCCTATCAGCAAAAGCGTTGACGTCTTCGTCTTCCATAATTGGAGCACGTTGGAATTTATTTCGTGTAGATTCAGCGCTTCCTCCGCCGAAACGTTCGATGAGGGCTGTCTTGAATTCGTTCCATGTAGTTATTCTAGAGATCAGTGGGTTTGTAGCTATGAAACGAGCTGCTCATTCTACACACTTGTTTGATGTTGCTGCAATCAGCTCGGTGTCGGGAAGGTTGGGATCAATTTTCCCAAGATTGTCGGTTAGCAACAAAAAGGTGAAAATATGTGTGTTATTTTCACCCGAAAATTTGATGAGGCCCGTCTCTGAAGTTCGGACATCTTCCCACATTCGTGCTTCGCTTCTGTCGGGATTTCTGTTGCTATTACTAGGTTGATTAGTGCCTATTTTCTTGCCAATCTCCCTCAAAGCATCTACATGGCTAGTGTTAGCTTCTTGTAGGCCTGTGATGATTCTTGACAGATGGATGTTGTCAGAAAATGTTGGGCTTTCTGCTGCATTAACGTGGTGACAGCGAGGGGTGGGGGTGCGTCTATGCTGGTTTGCCATTCTGTCTAAAACTTACGTTAAAAGTTCTTGAGTTAGGGAGTGGTAACGATAGTTATCCCTACCGTTATCATTGTCACGCAAATTTCTTGATGAATACGTACGATGTGGTGGTGATCTACTTCTTGAGTGGGACCTATATTTTCTTCTTTCCCTATTTCTTGATTCATTACATGAACGACGTGGTGGGGGATCGTGAATAGGGCTGCTTGAAGTGTTGGCTTCCCTGCTATGCTTAGCTGCTGGCTGTTTATCAGCTGCCATGCTACGCTGTTTAGCAGCTGCTTTTGGCATGCAATTGCGTTGCCTGCTCTGCCGAGGCGTAATCGGCTGCTGGGCGGAAAGAGCAGGTGCATTGGCGGTCTCCTGAATGCGAGGAGCAGGTGAAATTTCGACCTGTTGGATGGGAAGGACTGGGACATGTGGAATGACTGTTTGCGCGTTGGCAGACGACGGGGTTTCACAATAGACCTACCGCTAGACGAAAGCTTTAAATTCTTCCTATTTTTAGGAATCGTTTTTGTGCTTTTGCTAGCTGTAGTTGTCTTTTTGTGACTAGGCATGGTTATGACCTATAAATCAATCTAGTTTGAACTGGGGATTTTTTTTTCTTATTTAGGGTAGCCTACTTGCTCTGTTTTTATTTTTTCTTATTTAATCCGAAAAATCGCTCCTTTGCTCAATAATAACTGTAACGTGCTGCCGTTTTCTTAATGATTAGGCGTGGATAATCTGGGTATTGTTCGAATACTACTTCGACACCATTGTAAATCTCTCGCTCGTAATATCTTCTATTGTAAGATCTTACGGAGACACAGTGGTACGATAATAATAATCGTACCGTCGGCACAAATGCTAATAATCTAACAGCACATAAAGCAATAAATGAGCAAAGTAAGGGAGTCCACGTAAGATATACGATCCGAAAGCTATTTTATTCAGTTATTCAGGTTTAGGGTTATCCCTCCCATAAATCAATTAAACTTCGTGATATTAAATTAAAGCACTCCTAAAATAATCGGACCAAGGGAAATTAGGAGGAAGGGGCTCTTATACAAGATGCGCCCTTTCTTAACTCTGAACCGGACTTAGGCTCTAAAGGAGGGAAGCTCCCTTAAAATTCGGCTAAATCCGATCGTCAAAATTACTTACCTCAGAAATAATGTGGCTGGGAATCCTGGGGCTGAGGGCTCAGAGACGGGTGGCTTTTTAGGGTCCAAAATCGTGGGGTGAGAGAGAGAGAGAGAAAAAGGCCAGGGATGTAGCTTATAAAGGGGGGCCTGCATCCTGGTCTATTGTATTTCAGAAGACGCGCAATTGGAAGCTGAGATTGCCGGGAGAGCTGATTGGCTCCCGGCCGAACCACTGATGTCTACTGAGTATCTGGATAGGGCCACATGTGGTAGCCATTAAAAATGCATGAGGCAGAGACCAAGTGCACTGAGTGTTGTCTGCTAAGCTAAAGCTAATCTTATTCTGATAATAATAAATGTACGTTGTAAGGCTGTTGCAGTTAATAAGTTAATGTTATATTGATAAGGAGTATCGGTTGTGTAACGTTAGTTACCGAGACCGATTATCGATACCGATATTTTATATCGGAAAGTCCTAATTCTTAAAATAATTAAAAAAGAGCGGGAATGTCGTTGGGATTATGTATTTCTGAATATCTTGACCAGAATCCCGCTTTAATGGAAGCGTCGTCCCTAGCAAATTGTATACCCAAGCTCATCAGGACTTTACAGTTTACCAGCTGGCATAAACAAACTTCCAGCATTGCTTGTAGTGCTGTGCGTATAGATAGGAGAAATTGAAGTGGATCGCCGAAGACACATTCACCCACTAGAGGCATCTCGTATTGTCGGCGACCCAATCCTTTATCCGCAGATAGGGATGGTAGACTCTTGAGTGTGTCGGGTAGCTGGTCGTGAAAGCAAGTGCATTCTTCCACATTAAACGGGTGATGGAACTGTAGGTGGTTCCAGAGCTCGACTTGCGAGGAGAAAATCCCCCGCAGTAAACGCACGTGAATGTTGTCTTTTCCATTGTGAAATAAAATTAAAAATTTATCCTTTTATAATATTGAGGAAGAAAAAATAAGGAACTTTTTATTTAAAAATAGTATTGTTGATTGCATTGAAAAGTTTTATGTGAAAAAATGAAAAGTCAACATTTATTTAAGACTGCTAATATTAGCCATCCAGCTGTTATACTTAGTGTCATAACCCTTCCATTTAACAAAGCATTGCATTTTCCCATCTTTTCCTTTCTTCTTACGTACTTACTTTTTCTACTAAAAACAAATCGGGAACTAGAGTTTTTTAAAGTTCTGGTTCGTAAAAACCTCGTAGCACCAGTTCACCCGACTCGTCTTTTAGAAGATAAGTAACAGGTTGAGTTTTTTATACTTTATGGATCATGAAAACTTCGTTAGTAAAATTTTGCAAATACCCCTTATCGAAAATTTTCTTAACTTTAGAAATCCTGACTTTATTTCCCACAGCAAATTTGGGTTTCTTCAACAACCGTTCGTCTCAACAGAGGTTCGTGACGTTTGGTTACTTCACTAGGTTTCAGTTTTATGGTGGAATGTACTGTGTTATTGTACTTAGAAACTAACTCGTCGATAATGCGTACCCACTCGTAATTCCCCTGTCTAGTGAACATTTTCTACATTTGAGTTTTTAGTGTTCTGTTGAAACGTTCTACCACGCTCGCTTTTTTCTCAGAGTACGTAGAGTACATGTTGATGTTATGCCGCTTGAGTAGGGCTTTAAAGTCTTTGTTGTAGAACTCACTACCTAAATCGACTTGCAAATTTTTAGGGGGTATCGCTCCTGCGAGTATTTTCTTGAAAGCTTCGGTAACATCTATACCAGATTTAGATTTAAGGGGTACGGCCCAAGCGAACTTGGTCATGTCATTAATGCAGGTCGGTAAGTAGTTAAACCTACATTTAAGTTAGCGTAAGGTATCATTTCCACCAAGTCAGCCTGCCATAGATCGTTCAGGCTCAGTACACTTTCCATCTTGGAAAATTTTATCGCGTTTGCTTGTGAAGTTCTGTTACGAGTTGATCCATTTTTTTTTATTTCCCATTCCAAACCTTAGTTTTGTTTTCATTATTTTCTTAACGATTGAAGCGGCTAGTTTTTCCCTCCATGCTCAGTCTTTGAGAGGATCATCTCTCAGTCTTTGAGCTTTGGAAATTAAAACTTCATCCGCGGCATGCCGATCTTTTAAGTCCGAGCTCTCTGAGTAAGCTACATCGTGTTCCTTGCACGCTTCCTCAAGTTTGTTAACTCCCGGATCTTCTCGAGCCAACCTTTCTTCCAGTTTTCTTCCTGGGCCGCAGTATTGGTAGCATGGTAAATGGAGTTTGACCGACAAATTATCTGTGATTTTATTTACGATTCCTTTCCCCGAATTGATAAAGAAGCTCTTTTTGTCCCGCACTCCTCACAAAATACAACTTGTATCTGTCAGTCATTTTTTGCGGTGATAATAATGGACGGTTTGGTGCTATTAGAAGCTCGACGTTTACATTTGACATAGTACCTCATATTGATATTTTTGATGCCATGGTCCTTTGTTTTATATGTTTTTTTAACCTGTGATGTCCTGGGCGGGGACACACCTAAGGCCAGCGTGAGCACCAATGGTAATAAACACACAGACTACCAGAGTGTAGGCTACAGCTGATAAGACAGTGAACTTCTTGTTTACTTCTCTTTAAATACAATTGTAACAGGACGTCATGTGATGCAACTTAATACTATATACAATTAAGGAATACCCAATTAGTAGTTAAATGGGTATCTTGGTAGGGTTAACCTATTGACATAAAATTGATGGCTGCCATTGTGGAGCACACAAGTGACGACTCTACAATGCAGCGACCAAAAAAAAAAATAATAATCTAAGCCTAGCTGGAAATAAAATTATGATTACGAAGGCAAGATGTATTTTTTTAGTGCACTACCTATTTTTAAAGAAAGATACATAATTTTTTGCTTTCGAGGAAAAACTAAACACTATTTTTGAAAGCTGTTTTTACAAAATAAAGAACTGAAGATGTACACCTCCGTTAAAAAAAAAAAACGCCTTCGTTATACGGAATTTACTACAGTCGATAACAATGCTAAATCGGAAGCTACGTCTATTGTTGAAAGATATGCCGTTCTAGAACGACGCACTTAGGGCTACAACAATAGACAACTATGAGTTGTCCTTATAACAGTAAATGGACCACAACAATACATTTAACAGAGCTTGTAGCATGTTGTTCTGGCAACTGTTACATGGTAGCCTCTAAGCAGGTTCCCAAGCGTCAGAAACCATGTTGTCTAACAACTAAAAACGCTAAAAATTCAACATTTTTTCGTAGTTCCTGCGCTGAAGGGTGCCCACACATTGCGACACTGAAAAAAAAGGCGTGATTTCTCCTCCTCCTCCACTCCTCCGTCAGTCCCATTAGATAGGTTACCCCTTTGGTAAATAAATCTTTCAGAATAAATATAAAAATAGAAGATATTTCATGACACAAGGGTTACAAGTTTCTTTAGTCTAGTGGGAAAGTTGATACAAAGTCTAGAATGCTCACAAAAAACAATTTAAAACCTGCTTATATTTAACGTATTTCTTATCATGTGGCTTGAAGTAAGGTCGTGTCTCCTTACTGAAGAAATGAGAAATGGAATAGGGGCAGTGGAGGCACGAATTTTTTTGAAGTGTTTAGGAGACAATGTTCGAAAAAACAGCATCTGTCCTAAACTCCTACTGGAAATGTTGCTCGTTTTGACCGCATTTTCTTTTTTTGCTACCACGTCCCCAGTATTCCTGTAAGTCTGCGAATGCCTATTGCTTGTATTTGTAACTAAAGCATAATTTTTTTGACGAGTTCAAATATTATTTTTAGAAGCTGTTTCGAAGTTCAAAATCTGACGCAAATTCTATATTAAGTCAAATGTGACAACATTCAGTATGTTTAAAGGTCTACTTTTTATAACTTTTGCATACAAAAGAAGCTAACGGAAAATACTCTGTTTTTTACCTCCACAGGAAAAATTAAATTGCACGAAACAAAATAAAACTAACACTAAGCATTGAGCATCAAAATATTACAAAAAAAAAGAGCACGTTAGCATATTGGCTAAATGACGCGAATGAAACTGCAATAAGAAATGTAGTCTTCACTGCATTCCATTACACTACATTCCCCAAATGTTTTTTTTATTGACTGAATTTGCATATAATTTATCTACGACCATCCTACGATCTTTTAGCTGTTACATATTAGAGTTAATTTCATTCGAACAATTTTTTTAGACGATCGGTTATAATTCTTTTTCGCATATTTAAGAGTCAAGAACCCCGAAAGTTCGTAACAAGTTTTTACTGATATTCGAACTTAAATCCACAAATAGGCATCGACTGGTAGTGGGAAGTTTGAAATAAGTCCGATAATGGGTTCGAAGTTGTCGTGGAGTCACACAGACATATACAGCCAGACAAAAGCACTGGATTACAAGCTTATTTGCTTTGCCTCGCACTGCACATCACTAAAATGAATCCTTAGGACTTTACACAACTTCTAAATGCTGAATAACGGAACCTTGGTATTGTTTTAATCTTCTGTACAGCCTAAACGGTTGGGACGACTATAACAACGGCTTTGTCCCTCCGTCTGTCCTTTTTTTTAGTGGTAATCTAGTGGAGCTTAAAAAACATGGCAAGTTAAACATCGTTGATTCCTTATACGTAATAGGCTTTCTTGACGTAACTCAATAAAATAATAACATTTGATCGTCGCATTTACCCACTACAGGAAGACTCTCAACCATAAAAAACAAAAGGATTCCGTTAACGACACACATTAGCTTAATTTGAAAAAAAACGCTTCTTGGATATCGCTTCTACACGGCGATGGGAATCCCGAACATGAAACCTGAAGTTTGTCACTGCGAAGCGGTGTGTAAAACGAAGGTATAAAGCAGACGACGTGTTTATACCGGCACGAAACAGTAACATGCCGGCGTTTAATAGTTTAGATTCCTTGTTGCCAGACCACGGCAACGTGTCTCGATTCTCGAACCCAATTTTCCATTAGCTGTAACATACGAAATTAAAACGGCAGGTAAAAATTAAGCTTAAAGGCTAAAAATTAAGCCTAAAAGCTAACACATTTTAACCTACAATTGTGATGGTTACTACTTTTACATTGTATAGCCTAATAGCGCTAATAGAGTTGTTGAAGTGGTTGATAGAGATGTGCTTCTCAACATTTTCGTTGGTGTCAAACTTTATCCACCTTTTAAGTCTTCTGAATATTGCTAAAACTATCGTACTGATGATTATTTGTCTTGTAGTTAACTGCCTTATTATTAATATTTTAATCTAAGGAAGCCACTTTACGCAGCAGTCGTTGTAAGAATTATAGACAGCAGCAGCCCAAACAGCGGTGGCTGAAGCGCCATATTATTTTTAGTCTGGGGTGATGGCCCACATCTTTAGTGTGGGCTGTGCAAAGAAGCTGCAAATAACTAAACAGAAACTAAATTCTGGATTAAACGAAAGCCTATTAAAATAAATATGATACGTAGCGAGATACAAACTATTAGGCCTTTGCTTATCTAAAGTGATCGAAAAGAAGTAATTTATATGAGCAATAATTTATAAGTGAGCATTAATTTTTCCCTCAATGTAGCAGTATGGCAGTGTGCTACCAAGCTGAACAAGAAGAAAAACTAAGTCTCAGTGTGCACTGCAAGCTTTGTGAGCTCTTCCAGGTGACCTCAAACGAAGGAGCAAGCACAGTCTACTGGTCAGACTTGGTCGACTTCATGTGTGGTGCGTGGGTGTTCAGAATAGTGCAAATGTGGACTATGATGTTGAAAATGTATTCGTGTATCATTATGAAGCGCTTTGTAAATCGAAGCCGTTTAAATTAGGATTTTTTAATTGTCATTCGGTTCCATTTAGCCCACTAGTATACTATATACTATAGCATATGTTTTTTCTATTCAGCAACCTCTTTTTTTCTAGATCTATGCAGCAACCTTTTACCTTATTCTTTGTGCAGAGAAAAATATATTAAAACGACAATGGAAACAATTTTTTTTTAGATCCTAATGTGAATTTAAAGCAATCTAGTAAAAATTTCCAGACGACACATTTTTCATATAACTGATACTTTGCTTGCATTTTGAATTCCAATTCCTGACCAGTTTTAGTTATGAACACTTGAGTATGCCTATTCGTATTCTGGATGGGATTATGTACACTACCCTAAATGGAACGAATTAGTTAAGTGTGAATGACGATTTCACGCAATTTAAACTAACTTTAAACATGTTTTATTTGCATTTTCTTCGTTTTTCTGTCACTAGATCGCGCCGCACTTGCTGCTGTTTAACACAGAATACCAAAAGCATATTAACTTGTTTTCTTAACTGCAGCGTCATTTCTCTTTGTGATACATTATTTCATTAGCCTAGAGCATTATGAGAGAAGTAATGTAGTTATTTGGCAAGCACCTGCTTAGAGGCTACCCTTATAAATACGAAGAATCAACAAAGCTACTCGTTACGTGCAGATGTATTGTTTCAAATACGTTGTTGGAATAGTTATTGTTAAGTAGAAAACTCGATCAAAGGGTTTAAGGGTTTAACGAGCGTTAACCACTCCTGGTCATCTGCCCGAAGCCCTAAGGCCCTATGTCTGCAACAACCAGATTCCCAGGCGGTCACCCACCCAGGTATCAATTCAGCCCAATGCTGATTAACTTCGGTGATCTGACGAGAACCGGTATTTCCAGCACTGCAAGGCCGCATGGTTAAGAAAACTCGATCGAATGATGCGGCAACAAAAACAACATTGCAATAATGCAAAGTGAAACAATCAGCCCAGAAACAGACCTCGACTAAACAAAAAAGGCGTTTTTTTTTGAACGGGGGTGTACATGGTTAACCAAAAAATTAAACATTACTATAGTTTCTTTCAAGGAAGAACGATTTGCCTTATATGGTCATTACGTGGCGATTGATTAGGCCTGGAACAAAATGTCATCGGCCATGACGTCATCAAATTAAGCGCCAAACAGTTAGTCCAATATGGCGTCATTTTCGGATCGCGTAAGCGTGAACAAAAAGGGAGAAACTTTTAACCAAGCAAGGGGAATAGTGCGAAATGTCTTTCATTACTTCAAGAGCCAAGGAGAAGCTGCTAGTGTTTGTGATCTTCTAGAACGATCTGCATCGGCAACGAACGTCTCCATTTACACAGTGGAAAGATTGTCAATGGCGGAAAAGCTGCGTTAGTAGCCGACGAAACTGCAGTAATAGCTGGCCGGACAACGTTCTGTACGCCGGGTAAGAAGCGACCGCATCCTTGCCTGTCACTAACATGAGGATTTTAAACTGCCTATTCTTCGAGCTACTGTAGGAGAAATCTTTCAAGATAGTAATTATTCTACATTGATAGTATTATTTGAAGCTAATCTCAAAAATAAGAGTTTAAAGGCAGCAAGTCGTCTTTGTGCTTTCGAGACTGAAAATGAAGTACGGCAAAGTTGACATCCGTAAATTTTACATTGAACGACCGGAAATTGTTGCCCAACGTCAAAGGTATTTACGTCAGATTAAACAACTACGCTCAGAAAATAGGACTCTCATATATCTTGATGAAACGTGGGTGAATGCACACCACGGAAGGGCCAAACAATGGAAAAACCACAGACAGGGACGACGCTGAGAGGGGGCGCTAGCCCCCCTAAAATCTTGGCTGCCCCCCCCCCTGGCACCCTCCCCCCCATTATCAGATCAAAATCAAACGTATAAATAAAGAAAATTTTTTTTACTTATGAAGAAAACTACGTTAGTTTCTTTTAGTGACAGGAAGACACATCAATGGAGCCTAGTTGTTACTGTGTGAGTTGTAAAATCATCTTTTTTTCATCTGGATCTAAAAACATCCCCAAAAACTTGTTCAAATGAAATAAAAATAAAAATTGTCGAAATTCCCACAACCATTTATTTTTAATTAAAAAAAATTGGACTGGGGGGCATTCGATATAAATTTGACAAATGATTTCTTTTTTCATCCCCTTTTCCTTTCCCCTTCACCTTTTTTTTTTTTAAGTCTTAAGTTAAAAAAAATTATCAAATTTATTGGGAATGACTGCCAGTCCGATAGAAAAATTGGACTGGCATACATTTCAGATATATATAAGTTTTTCTTTCACACTCTTCTTTGAGCCCCTCTCCCCCAATCTTTTTTTTATGGTAATTATAAAAGAAAATTGGACTGG
>JAHWFP010091098.1:60006-75533 GCA_023313725.1 Lithobius niger | reverse complement strand
TGACCACACTTTTCGGATAATTTCGATGTTTTCTTTATTTATCCCACCCTTAAAGAGTCAACGTTTTATGCACTGTAATGGCTATTCGACCAAACGTTTGTACAGCATGCGGCTGAAAGGCGCACCAAAACGCAACATTCGTTTGGCAAGCAGGTAGCTGCAAGGCGCACCGTACCTAAGAAAACAAGTGATGATTCAGAGTATTTATAAATGTAGCTTCTTTTTTGAAGGATAGTATAAACTGGCTGAAAACTTGCCAGTTTTAAAATTCTGTTTTGAATTCTGGAGCAATTTACCATAAATTCAATTTAAATTTTTAGTGTTGTTGTTTTAATTATCGTAGCCTTTTTTGGTTAATTTTCTTTTTGCAGCAACCATTTCTGCAGCTGAAACGCTACAGCGTTGCTGTGAAGGAACATCTGGCATCCAACGATTCGGTGCCAAAGTTACTTTTGGTTAGGCTTCACCGGAGTGGAAATTGTGGCTCCAACAATTTTTTGTTCCGATGAGTAAAGAAATTCACATGAAAATACAAAACAGATACAAAGAGGATAAAATCGTGAAATCGAATTTTTCACACGAACAACAATATACACTTACATTTTTACCTAATTTTAAAGGTGGACATTTTTAAAATAAACAGAGCCGATTCTCTGCACAAATAACTAGGGGACAAAACTTTTAGCGTTACTAGCTACAGTTTAAAAAGAACTATCATTTAATTCATATGCAATGGATTACAACAAAAAAAAAAACGAAGAAGTTGTAGCCAACTGGTAATTTTGCAAAAAAAACTACAAATTGAGCTTGTCTAGAGCTCTACGCAGTCTCTTTGAACGATGAGCATTTTGAAGCTGCACTGCAATATCAACCTGTGTTGGTGATAGCACAACTTTGCGTTTATTGGGATTCGGTTTTGCTTTTTTGTTAGCATGACTTGACTTCGGTGGTGATTGCTTAGCGGATGGGGACGTAATAATCGATGGAGATTGTGACATTTCTGACTTCGAATTTCCTTCAATAGGGGCGCTGGTACTAGTCAAAGGTGATTGGTTAATTACGTTTGCAGACTCATCCACTTTGTGTGTGTGGGGTGATTTTGCTGGAGATTTCCTGCCACCTGGTGACTTGCGTAGCAAATTCTCAGGTGATTTTTCAAGCTGTTGGATTGGTGAATTTGAGTCCTCGGTTACAGAAATCAACTTCCTGGATTGGCCGAGAGATCGACGCTCAGGAACTACATCAGCGGAACTTGGCTTTTCACGTTGCTTGCCGCCAAAAGACATGCGTTTGAAATTTGAGTGATGTTGCTCATTATTATTCACGAAAGAATTACTGCTTTTCGCCGTCGGAATTAGTGCTTTTGTTGGCTGCTCTGAATAATCATTTTCGGCGTATGTAACCTTAGCTGTTCGCGATGTTTGCGAATCGTATTACCGTTAGTATCAACGATAGTATAGGATTGATTACTACATATTTGGTTAACAATACCAACTGACCATAGCCTATCATTCGTCGTTGAAAAGTCACGATACCAGACCTTTTCACCTATTTGGTACGTTTTCAACTCACGATGGTGGGTGCTCTGTACTTGTTTTAATTGTTTATGGCGAACGGCTGCAATATGGTCAGGGAACAATAAATCCAGCCGAGACTTTAATTCTCGGTTAAAATATAATTTTCCGGGTATTGCTTGCATGGTAGCGGAGATAGTGATTCGTGCTGATAACAAATAAGAATTTATACTCTCTTGAATAGTAGACTCTCTTGGCCTTGTAGACTCTCTTGAAATTACGGACGTATACCTCAGCCAAACCGTTGGTCCAAGGCGCAAAACTTGGCCCGGTTATGTGCCTAATTCCATTGGATTTTAACCAATTTTGGAATTCTGAGGACAAAAATTGGGGGAAAAATCTGTCCATTAAACCACATAAAGCTATATGATTGTTTAAAACGTCAATGACACACGCGGACGTTGTTGACTTCATTTTATGCACAAAAGGAATTTTTGAATATGCGTCTACTAGAATGAAAAACATGTAATTGTCCATCGGCCTGAGAAAATCAGCGTGTAAGCGATTATTTGGTTTTAGTGGATATTCCCACGTATGCTTAGGACCAGACGTTTGAGTATCTTTATACTCTTGACAATTTTGGCATGATTTGACTTTATTTTCAATGTCAGAGTCAATCTTAGGCCACCATACTTTTTGTCTAGTTACACTTTTCAATTTAACTATGCCTAAGTGAACACTGTGTAGATCTTTCAAGATTTGTCTCCGCAAGGCCGTCGCCACCTGGACTTTATACCCCCAAAATAAGGTTTCGTTTTCGACCGAGATTTCAGCACGACGTGTGAAGTACGGTAACAGATCGGGAATTTCGCATTCGTCAGGCCAGCCATGGTTTACATAACGATAAACTTTTGAAAGGATTTTATCACGTTTACTTTCAAGAACGAGTGTCTCGTTTAAAACTGGAAGATTAGAAATAGTTTCTAAAGCAAGAATATTGTACTGCTCTTCTGCTTTCTCGAATTCCTCGGTATTTGGGAGGGGAAGACGCGATAACGGGTCTGCCGTCAAATTAAGTTTACCGGGAATATGTTCGAATTCGTAATCGTAAGCATTAAACATCACTGCCCAAGTGCCCAACGCTGAACCCTGGCAGCTGCTATCTGCGGTATTCCTTTTTTAGGGCCAAAAATCCAAACTAAAGCCTTTTGATTAGACTGCAGTATGAATCGCTGACCATAAACATATTCATGAAACCGTTTCACTCCCCAAGCCACGCTGATAGCTTCCCGATCAAAATGCGAGTAGCCCCACACGTGAGTGAGCTTACGTGAAGTGAAAGCTATCAGCCGTGATTCACCGTTTTTCATGACATGCATAAGGCACGCGCCGACTCCGTAGGGTAAGCCATCACAAACGAGTTTGAGCTTTAATTTCGGATCATAATGAACCAGAACTTTTGATTTAAGAAATAATTCTTTTACTTTACTCACGGCTCGGTCTCATTCTGCTCCCCTCCCACCAAACCCACTTCACACTTGGGCTTAACAAATATGTTACTGGTGACAGAATATGAGCGAGATTTGGTAGATATTTTGAGTAATGGTTTACAAAACCCAAAAAGCTCTGTAGCTCTTGAATACATGTTGGGTTAGGAGCGTTTATGACTGCTTCGATAACCTCAGGGAGTGTATGCAGGCCTTCCGCATTTATCATGTGGCCTAAATATTTTAATTCAGGCCGCGACAGTTTTCACTTCTCGATCTTAAGTTTGGCTCCTGCATTTTGTAAAGCATTTAACAGTTTATTTAACGATTCGTCATGCTCCCCCCCTTCCCGCTCACCAGGATGTCATCATAAACGGGAGACATTTGGAGATTTTACTGGTGACTTGAGTCATTACCCTCTGGAAAATTCCAAGACTGAACGCTAGGCCCAGGGGTACGCGAAGTCATCTAAACAAACCCAGGGGTGTATTTATTGTCAAAGCTTCTTGTGACTCTTTGTCGAGTTCAATTTGCAGAAATACATCCTTAAGATCGATAAGGGAAAAAGTGTCACTGCCTGCTAATTCACTGAATAATTCTGCGGCTGTGGGAACTGGATAGTGGTCGACTTTGAGTTGAGGGTTCACGGTGGTTTTATAATCACCAATCACTCGGATTTGACATCCGCTTTGTGAACTATGACGATCGGCGTAGACCACTGAGAAGTTTCCACAGGCTCTAGAATTCCGAGGCCAAGCAATCTACGAATTTCTTGGTTAACCTTTTCTTTGAGTGCTAACGGAACTGGTCTTACACGACTATACACAGGCTTGGCATCAGGTTTTAAATGAATTTTGGCTTTAAAATTCTTAAACTTACCCATGCCTTCAGAAACTAGCTCCGGGAAACCCTTCACTATTTCGGAAGTGTCAACTGGCGTAATGCTAGTTTTAATTTTCTTAACACTTTTCTTAGGTTTTACTTTCATTTGTAGGTCGTAAAAAAGATGGAAATTAACTCGAAAAATAGAAAGCCAATCCTTTCCCATTAATGCAGGTTTATGCAATTTTGAAACTAAAGCATCCAAATGTTCAATTTGACCTTGCACTTCAACCTTCAGACTTACAATGTAAATCGTGTTCTCAATTCCATCAGTGTGTAAGTGTATCGAGTACGGGCTGAGTTTTAAAGGACAGTCCGCAAAATATATTTGATGCCCTCAATAGGGATAATGAATGCATATGCCCCAGAATCAAGTTCCATTTTTAACTTGACACCATTTAGGCAGACTGGCATTTTCCATTTATGGATTTTCATAGAATTAACTACTACTATAATTTTGTTGGTTTGCAGGGGAATTGAAATCTGGTCCGCAGCCTGACTCAGTCCAAGAGTATTATTTTTTAGTACAATATAGTCGTTGTCTGAATTGTTATCAGACCCGGAACCAGACTCTGAATTTTTGGCTTCAACGTCCTGGTTTTCTTCACTATCACTTTCGCTATCGCGTTTGAGTTTGTTGACGCGTTTTTTATAGCTATACTTTTGTTTTGTGTTTGGCTTAGCCTTAAAATTTGTGCTAGAACTTGCTTTAGGGTGGTCGAGTGATTTTGAAGTTTTTTGTGAATGACTAGCTTTTCGGCACACGGCTTTTAAATGGCCGACAGTGTGGCATCGGCCACATGTATAGTCTCGATATATTACATCATGTTTTCACGTGGCCATTTCTGCCGCAACAATAGCAAATGAAATCCTTAGTGGATTTAGGCCTACTTGATGTTTGCTCGATTTTTTAGCTACGTAGTTAACAGCTCTAGAATGGCTTCTCAAAACACTATGGTCTGTTTCAGCAGATTATAAGGATAAAGCTAAGGATGTTGTAGCCTTTAAATCCAGAGTCTGCTTCAACAATTCACGTTGAATGACTTGTGATTGGATCCCCCCAATTAGGCGATCCCTAATCATTTCGCTGTTAATATCTTTAATTTTAGCGAAGTCACAATACTTCGTCATTAGCTTTAATGCAGCTAAATATTCCCCGATACTCTCATCTGATTTTTGTGATCTTTTACAGAATTTAACACGCTCAGATACTACGGAGGGCACTGGCTCAATGTTGTCTAAAACCTTTTTAACGAGCTCATCAAATGTTAATGAGTCGGGCAAATCAGGTGAGAGGATATTCAGAATTCTATCAAACATTTTTTGGCCTTCAGATGCCTTAAGAAAATTAACTTGCTTGGTTGCTGGTATTTCTTTAGCTAAAAAATAGTAACGAATTCGGCTGGAGTATTTCTCCCATGTGTCAGACTCGCAATCGAATTCCGAAAATAAACCAGCGGTTTTAGACGAACCCATGTTGACGTCGTCTTCACTATCACTAGATTCAAAATTTAGATTTAAATTAGAACTAGTTTCACTAACGCTTGCGTTCACTACAGAATTATTTTCAGTTTCACTTTCACTGCTAATTTTAGCAGTTACAGGTGGTTTGCTACCGACACCTGTCTTTGGCATAAGCCTAACAAAGTTAAATTTAATTTAATTTAATTACAATCCTGTTTAACATGCAAGGATTAAACTGGAGCACTCAAGACTACCGGTCACTTATTTAAACACAGAAATAAATCAAGCTTGACTGTAGCCTACCTAGTTGTATAAATTAACTGCCTACAAGTTAAATTTAAAGGGACTAGGCTTTGAAAAAATGTTTTACATTCACCATTTGCAACGTTTTACAAAACAACACTTCTGGCCTAAGCCTCAGCACAGACCAGATTTCACTAAGTTTGAGCATAAACCTACGGTGTTAAATTTTACACCGGCACACACTAGCCCAAATACGGGCAATGGCACAGTCGAATATACATGGGGTTAATTAGCAGCGCATTTTTCGAACCTTCAGGTTTATAATACTGCCTGTGCGGACACGCCAGTGCGTCACTCCAGAACACTGCCAAGGTAAAACTAACCATAATAAATCCAATTGCCCATTTCGGTTCTAGTTGTTTAGGTACTAAATTTAACTATTATCATTTCGTACCACACAGCACTACCACGACAAAATAACACTGTTTGAAAAAGTTTAAACTCTGACAGGAATTCAGAGCACTAATTTTCATTACCAAAATGAAAAATATTTGCAACTTACCACAAATATGGAGCAAAGATGTGGTTGAAGACCTATCAGTTTAAGATTAAGTTTTTAAAGATTACCAAAGGTACCGGACTCGTCGCCAACTGTGATGTCCTGGGCGGGGACACACCTAAGCCCAGCGTGGGCACCAATGGTAATAAACACACGGACTACCAGAGTGTAGGCTACAGCTGATAAGACAGCGAACTCCCTGTTTACTTCTCTTTAAATACAGTTGTAACAGGAAGTCATGTGATGCAACGTTATACTATATACAATTATGGAAGAGCCTATTAGTATTTAATGGGGTAACTTGGTAGGGTTAACATATTGACATGAAATTGATGGCTGCCATTGTGGAGCACACAAGTGACGACTCCACAAACATTTTTTTTTCTTTTTTTTTTTTCGCTCGCTGCATTGTGGTGCACACAGGGGACGACTCCACATTACCTATCCCTAAATTTTGATAAGCCACCCTTTTCTCTCAAGCAATTAGGATTTGTCTTTGTTGCATTTCTGATAAAATTTCGACCATTTCGTTCCTGTGTCCGACATGGCCAGCTAAACTAGATTTGTACAAAAGTCTCAGTCTTTTAATCAAATCATTAGGATTCTCGTAATATTTATAATTAACTCCACTATAATAACCCGCTTTTTTAACCATGCCCGTCCCATTTTTCTTAGGTCTTCCCAAATCGGAGCGATAATAGACCTACACTTGGCGCTACGATTAGATTTGGGTTTACGAGTATTTGGGTTGTTGTTGTGATAAATAGCGTTAGTATTTTTTAACATTGCCGCGTTAGCTGCTTTAACTTCCGCTGCGAGGGAAGTTTCTTTCAAATCTTTGAAAACTAGCAAGTTCCAAAGCCTGCGTCTCCCTACATATTGCTCGTTCTCGACCACTATGTCATTCTCAAAGATTTTAACCGGTTTATTACCGAAGGTCAGCTCACCTTTTTTCTTATCATACTGTAACCCGAATACTGGATCAGTGTCTTTGGGATATTCGAAAAATTTTATCAATAAATATTTAGCAGTTTCTCCAATATTCTGACCCGGTAACAAACTATCAAGGGACCTTAGAGTGGTGATGTTCGGAAGCTCAGGAGGAGTGGAAATGCGTCTTGCTTGCACCGCGGGATATGAAGGGGTGAGTTTAGGATCAGTGCTCGTAGTTGCATATTCGGTTTTGGACTCAGGAGGAATTCGCATTATAGGACCTTCAGCTGGACTTGAATATTCGGCAAGACTAAAATCGAAAGGGGTAGACAATGTTTTCTGACTAGGAGTAACTGCAGGGGACGGTGTTAAACCCAATGATTCGTAGCAATCCTCGTCACTTTATTCCTCTTTATACGCTTTAATCGGGGTAGTTTGCATGGCTAGAGTGATTTTAATTGGCATAGTTTGCGTGGCTAGAGTGTTTTTAATCGGCGTAGTTTGCGTAGCTGCACCGAGGATCAGTCGCGGTTTCAGAGTGCTTACTACTGGTTTAAAAAATTCTTGTATCGATTCTTCTTGCTCTCTCTCACCCAAACGTCGATTTAAAAACTTTTTAGTTAGTAGTTTTTTTTTAGTTTTGCGATTTTTCGTGTTGTCTCCATCTTTTGTTTAATAGGTAAAAACGAACGTTTATATCTCCCATCGTTTGTTTTGTTAATTGATAAAAACCCATAAGGCTTTTTCCAACAATTTTGACACAATGTTTTAAAGTCCGAATATTCTATGTCAGGACCAACATGATTATCATAGACATGTTTTAAATTTAACTCATCCACAGTGAAAAGGATTAATAAATTCCCATTATCTCTGACTACTTGTTTTGGAATGCTTGTGAAGGACAGATTGCAACAAAAAATATCGGCATTTGAATGACGGCCTTGGGCAAAGAAACGTTCAATGTTTTTTTTTTGTTTGTCTAAAAAGGCAATCGTCAAAAACACTTAGGCTTCTAAAGTTTGGGGCCAGGTTTTCGGGCGGAATTAAATCTATTTGAGAATCGTGAAAAAATGCAACATCCCGTCCTATTTTTTCCTCAATTTCAGCAAATATAGACTGCAAAGATTTGTATTTAGTCTGACATAAAGTTTTACTGTAAATAAATAACCGGTCATCGTCGAACCATCTTTCATTACAGATGAAATTAAACAATAAATTAGTTTTTCCGCAATTTGCAGGCTCTATAATTAAACTACTGATATTCGACGGTAGAAATGGATGATTTTTAGGTTCTTTTTTAGGCACAAAAAAGTCATAGTTTTTAATTTCCATAGCTTTTTTATTTATACATTTAAAAAAATATTTACACATTTACCAAACCCATAAAGTCTTCATCGGAAAATTTGTCGCTGGAAATGTCGGAATGAGCCACTCCAAAATCTACATTACACCATAATTTCAAGTTGCTGGGAGAATCATCGGTGACTTACACCGCTCTAATTTTGCCAGTGACTTCTGTCAAGTTTAAAGCATTGTAAGATGACAAGTTAAACCAGGGTTGGTCGATAACATTTTTGTTAAGTTTCCCTTTAGTTTTGTGAATATTCTCGCACACCCAAGTTATAACACAGAGCGGTTTGTTGCCATCATCAGCATTTACCTTTTCACAACAGGGATAACAAGGGTAAGCCGTATGCATAAAATTTGGATAATTAAACATAGTCAAGGATATGGGTTTATCCTCGTCAAACTGGACCTCTAGTTTTTACAGATCTATCGCTATAACATTTTTTAGTACTTTTTGAGTTTCAGGGTCGCTGGGTGAAATCCAACCTTTATATTTTGATTTTTCGTCCTAAATGGAGTTCCCCGAACCCTTTAAATCTTTAAACTGTATGGAAGGAGACAAGGAAAACTTTACACCGTTGTTAATCTTGCTTCCTTTCTCGTGTAAAAGATTCGAAAGATGTGTTTGCCAGGATAGTTGAGACATTTTTGTGCTATTATTTATTTTGAAGTTGTTCCTTTTATTATATATATATATTGAAAAAAAGCCTTATCGAAGAAGAAGCACAGTTTTGAAATTTCGTGTATTAAAAAAAAGATGTCAGTCAATAAATTTGGACAAGCATTGAAAAGGACGGGGGTGAAGTGACAAGAGTCGGTCCAAGAGGACAGCCGGGACTAGGGTTTGTTTTACCCCCCGAAAACAACTATGTAAAGCAAACGTTTAACTAAAGTAGGAGCCGCTATCGAATCTGAAGACACCGTCAATTATTCTCTGATTGGTCCACTGACAACGGATGTTCAAAATCTTAAAACCGAATTGCCTCCAGCCATTACTCATCTTGCCGACGAGTTAGCTTCCACCATTTCTAGCATTGAAAAAAATACTTTGTACTTTGATGGGGCTGACGGGAATTTTCCCACGGCATGCTGCTGAAGCAGCAAGAAAAGTGTACGTCGACAGGAATTGTTTATTACAGGACGATCTGAAAATATACTTCAACGCCATGAACAAGTCGATTAGAAATCAAAGCGAACCTACTTTTCTTAGTGATGCTGCTTCAAAGGTTTACATCGACACAATTGCTTGATACAAGACGACCAGAAGGCATACTTCAATGCCGCGAACAAATCAATTAGAAATCTAAGTGAACCAACTTTACCAAGTGATGCAGCCAACAAAGTATTCATCGACAACAATTGCTCGATACAAGATGAGCAGAAGGCATACTTTGATGCCACGAACAAACCAATTAGAAATCTAAGTCAACCAACTTTACCGAGCGATGCAGCTACAACAAAATTTGTGCACGAAAACTGTTTCACGATAATCAGTTTCTGCATGAAAACCCCATTGGCTAAAGAAGTCGACTGGTTTGATATTCAGGACCGTTTTCAAGTTTCATAAGTACAAGTTCTGGTTTAATTCGTAAAGCAATTTTATACTGCAGCGATCCGAGCATAGAACTGGTTGCTAAATGAACAGCAGGAACGAAAACCTTTTTGATTACTAAAATAAAGGACGAGCATTCAACAACCACCATTTTCGACACTCCTTACGAAATAGAAAAAAAATTCGGCCATCGCAGTACACACACTCCAAGATTTTCAAACAGAAGACATTTAGTTTCAGTTAGACTTGCACATAACTTTTTAACTCATCGCATCCTGTCTAAAACAGCTTCGTAATTACGAGTCTTGGAGAAGTCACTTAGGAAAAATAAAGAAAAGTGTCCTCCGCACCAAATCTGGTCAAAGTTTTGTATGCGTTCGTAATTGTATTTAATTCCCAGTCCCAAGTAGATAACCACGGACTGGGGAAGACCCATATTGACAAAACTATCAAAATAACAAGGTTCACCCGTAATGGTGGAACAGGCGACCCAGTGACTCCCGTTTCCATCATGGAAATCTTCCAAGTTTAAGATTCCGTTTTCACCAGTAGACCTAACTTTTAACGGAAGTGTGTCTTTACTAAAACTACCTCTAAATTTCGGAATTTTCATTATGCTACCAATGCATTTAAATCAAAGTTCGTTAAAGGTTTATTAAAGTCGATTAAACCTTGGGTGGCTTTAAACCTTTGCCACGGGGCAATTTTTTTTTGCTTCGTTTTTTGTTTGGTTTTCTCTTCTTCGACCCGGAACCCTCCACTTGCTTGTGATGTCTCATGAGTTCAGCTAAAATGTTTGCATCGTTTTGTGCCTTTTTTGCAGTAGATACCACCCCACAGTTCCTCCCGCCAAGCCTCTATTGCCGGCTAAAATGGGTCCTAGCAATGCCAACGGCAAAAAGCCACCTTTCTTTTTTCGAGATCTTGTTTTGAGAGCCATATTCTTTTATTTTATTTAATAAACAATTTCCACTTTGCCTCTATCCAACTTTAGATTCATATTCCTGTCACCAATGAGTAGAGCATGACAAGTAGTATTAGCTGGTAAGGATGCTCTAAATTTAAGTTTAACTTGAACATCCATGATTCCCGATTGAAGCCTCTCGGACTGTTTTGAACAACCCAACACTACGAGAGGATAGACTTTCTTGAACTGCAGCAAGTCGAAACTCAAGTCGTTGGTGTCGTAGCACAGCCGCCTGAATTGCTGCGCCATTCTGTCCAGACCGACGTACTCTCCAGTAGCTAAAATTAGTATTTAGATTGAGAAATGGAAAACGCTCAGAATTTAGTGACGTGGGTATCTTGCACACTGCAGTGGTCGAACACGGCCAGGTCTTTAACTAAAGAGACCTGCCTGTTAGTTTGAAAAGCTAGAACTATCCACCAGGTTTCTCGACTGCGGCATTAGTCACCACGCGGCAGGTAAAGTTGGTATTTTGAGGGAGTTTGCAGCTGTTGTAATGACAGTGCCTACACCCTAAATCGACGGTCGCTCCATGGTCGATGAGATTGTAGAGTTTAAGTTTTTGCTCGTCGGAAGCTGTGACATGCGGTATGTGCCAACTGATGCTATTCAGAACGCTTTGCCATTGGCTGCTGCCGCGGCTTTGAAGATGGCGTTCGTATCACTTGCTCTCATAAGTGTGAGCACGTGTTTAGTTCCGCAAATAAGCTTATCGTAATTTTCGAAAAATCCCATAACATGTTTCAATGAAATGGCGAAGGTAAAGCGTCCCTTGGGAGTTGTTTCAACGATGATGGATGCATGCCGCTGTTTGAATTCCAAGTTGTTGGCTAGTTCAGCGTCGACGGAAGCCGCGCTATTCATTGCCCAGCACTGGCCGAGCAAAGCCGGTTGTTCCGCCGACCCGTAGGTAAGCAGTATTTTCATTAAGGTCCCGAAGCCCAGATAATTTAACTCATCCACTTGTTTATCATCTAGATGGTATTTTATATTAGAAAACAGGAACATGGGAGCATTATTAATCAGATTGACAACATCGGCTTCCGCGTATGCCAAGTCATCGTCCTTCAGCAATTTCCCTTTAATCAAGAGGTAACTGTTGGCCACGTGCAGAAATAAATATTGATTTTCGATGTATACAGATTTCTGAATTTACATTGTTGAGATTCGTGCCAACAATAGGGTTTTATTCGTGGTAGGTGTAAGATTCGACCGATTAATCGTACACCAGAGATTCGTTAATTTTATGTAATCTTCTATTACGCTCATTTTCTGGGTGTTGTTATAAATTTAATGAAAGCTTTGTTTCTTGGTGTCAAACTGTTTGTTCTTTTATTATTATTAAAATTATGAATTTTCCCTTTTTTTCAAAGACAAGCATTTTTCTCCTTTTTTTAAAGTTGTAGATCTCAAATGAAGTCTCACCTTCAACGTTTCTCCATTCAGATCCAACAGTTCTTTGGTCTGTGATGTCAGCCACACTCTGATGTTTTTGATCAAGTTAAGAGTAACTGGAAGATAAATTAAATTATGAGGAGACTCTTTGATTTTAAAACCGGGAGGGGAATTTAGGTATAGGAGTACAAAGTTGACTGGGTGTCGTTGTTAAGGTAAGAATTGCCTACGATATCGGTGTGTACGAAAATTGTATTGATGGGCATAATGTCGTCAGTGTTTTGGCTTTCTTGGGTTTTAAAATAATTTCCTATTTTAAACCCCAAGACACGAGCTAAACTCTTATTGCCGGAAAAGGAAATTCCATAGTTCGGATCGGCAATTATCAAGACGGTTCTTGAAGTGTTTACATTTGGAAGAATAGAAATTGCTTCTTTGCTATGGCTATTTGTCTCTATCGCTGATTTGATAAATTTATTTAAATCTTCGATTTCGTAAGCCCCGGGAGTGACAGTCAGTTTTTGCCAAGTTGCACCAGCATCTGTAGTATATTGAATTTCGTTATTTTTTGAAGTTATAATGTGTATACTGTTGTAAGTGTCTAAATTAATTAAAGCCAATTCGTAACTTTTTTCAGGGACAAATGAATGGGACTCTAATTCTCAAATCAAAGTCTTTGCCGGAGAGAATGATA
The DNA here is from genome assembly GCA_023313725.1 of Lithobius niger. Taxonomy (NCBI): domain Eukaryota; kingdom Metazoa; phylum Arthropoda; class Chilopoda; order Lithobiomorpha; family Lithobiidae; genus Lithobius; species Lithobius niger. The sequence goes on along the minus strand of JAHWFP010091098.1, from coordinate 62,496 downwards.
GAAAAGGAATCCACTTCTTTTTTTTTAACATTTCTTTTTTTTAACCATAATGTGAAAAATCTGTTAGACCTTCCAGTTAAATAAACTAAGTCCCACAGACTGTCCTGAAAGGATGTCCTGAAAGGGACGGGTGGGGTTGCAGGCGATAGTGAAAAAAAAAAACTAAATTTTCTAGCTTAGATAAGGACCATCCTACACCTGTTTAAAGGTGAAGTTGTAATCACGTGTCATCAAAATTGGTTTTTTTTTTGGTGATTTTCGTTTTCAAAGTGCACTTGCAAGCTTTCTAATAGCCAGAAATGGATACACTTAGGGTATTCTGAAAGGTGGTGATCTGTTCTTTCCATTAATCCTAGCCAAATTTGTTTATCTTAGTTAGGGACCGACGTACACTCGTTTTTAATGTGTATTTGGTGTAGTAGCTAGTTTCAATTTCAAAGTGGTATTGAAATGTTCATATTTGTATTTTGTATCTAAGCTAAACAATTCAGATTAGGAATGATGAAAAGAATAGATCTCCACCTTTCAGAAAAATCTAACCATTTTCATTTTGGGCTATGAGAAAACACACAAGGGCAATTTGAAAATGAGGGTAATAATAACTACCAATCGAACAGAATTTACCTTGCTTCAATTTCTCATTACATTACAGTATACAAAATGTTGAGAGATGTCGAGTTAATTAGGAAAAATCTACAATTGGGAACTAAAATCCAAGCTGGTGGCTGTTTTCCCGGCCGGCCGCCCGCCCTAGGGGACTTTTAGTATGTAGAATAGGAAGGTCTACAGACATTTTAGGCAAAAGAAATAAAACCTTTGAATTTTTTTTTTTTTCGAAATAGTTGGTTGGCCAAGGGTCATTTTTTTTAAAACCATTAATCTTCAAATTTGGAATAATTAATTTGAAATAATTAATTCACACACTTTAAAGAATTGATTTTGAAAAAAATATATTTTAACCCATTTTTCCCTGCACATAAACTACTTTCCCCCAAAAAAACTACGTGCCTTAACTTCATACTTAAATTTTCGTATCTGATGAACAGTTGGTAATTACAAAACACTTTATTCATGATTGTCCAAAAAATATATACATTACCACTGCTGCTACAAACAGAAAAAAAGTATAAAGTTACAGCGCCCTGACAGAATTCCCATCTCACCTCCTCCCATCCCTTTCATGGTTATGTAGCCCCCTCCAAGTGACCAATTTGGTGGGGCCGTGTTTATTAGTGTTGTTTTTGGTAATTCCAAAAACTACACTGATTTTTACAGTCCATGTCAACATTTATATGACAAATTTAGGGGGTACGTGTTCCCTTAATTTTACCCAATCAGGTAAAGGGGGAGGGGCATAGTATACCCAATCAGGTGAGGGTGGGAGGAGCAAGTTGTCCTTGACCTAATTAAAACAGGTATATATTGGAGGTTTTGAGTGAAAAAGTCAGTGTGATTTCAGAAATTCCACACTAAAACGGCCCCACCAAATTGGTCACTTGGAGGAGGCTACATGACCATGAAAGGGAAGGGGGACGGGGGAGGGAATTCTGTTAGAGTGCTGTAACTTTATACTTTTTGTGTGTTTGTAACAGCAGTGGCAATATATTTTTTTGTCATGAATAAAGTGTTTCGTAATATTACCAACTGTCATCAGATGCAAAAATTTAAGAATGAAGTAAAGGCTCGTAGTTTTTTGGGGAAAATAGTTTATGTATAGGAAAAAATGGGTTAAAATATATTTTTTATAAAAAACATTTTCTTTAAACGGTTCTTTAATTTAAATTAATTTTAAATTTAAATTAAAAACTTCTTTAACCTAAAAAATATTAAGTCCAAAAGACAGTGTAAATACGGTTCCGTCCGTATTTATTTTAATCCTGTTTGAGTGCATTTAATGTTCCACTAAAATAATTTGTAAAATTAAACTACAGTTTTAACTCAGATGAAATTACAAGTTTAGATTTCTATCAAAGTTGGGGTGGGTCTATTTCTGTTCTCAGATGCACAACTCAAAAAAGGATAAAAAATTCCAATGCTATTTGTATCGCAAAAAGGAATTTCTCCATTTATTTGTTCTCATAGACCAACTAAGTAGATTTCCGTTTAAAATGTCGACAACTGAAACCGAAAAGGTGACGTTACTTCCGGGTTTTGAAAGAAGAGAAAAAAAGCACTGACCTATTCATTTAATCGTTATCAGTGAAACGTCATAAACAGGAAAGACCTTGATTTGTTAGCACATTCTTAAGTGACAGACGACACACAGCCACAACAAACATTGAGGTTTTATAAGGTAATAATTTTAAATCAATATACCTTCATGTTAGTGTTCCAACAAATGCATGTATCATAGCTATTTTTTTTTTCGCCTGATGATACAGTATAGGCAGGAGAATGTACTTTTTAACTGATCCAAAGTCAAAACAGCAAAGGAACGCAAATAAACTTTCCTGTATGGTTCCAGATATTACAGTCTTACCGTACTGTTTA
>JAHWFP010091098.1:34588-56759 GCA_023313725.1 Lithobius niger | reverse complement strand
GGGGGGGGGGGGGAATTGTTAAATGAAAAGTACCCTGTGGAAACTGGTAATAGCAGGCCTGGGTGTCCAAACCTCATTACCAAATTTTGTTTATAAAAAATTTGCAAGAGCATGGCCCTATCAAAATTTTAAGGCTTGATGCGCCTCTGCTGGTGGGCAGTTTAAGCGTACACCTATGCGCCTACGTCACTAACAGTCCATGTATTATGGTTGACGGTTCTGCATTGAAAGACCTCGTTAGAGGTTAGCACATTGGATTTAAGTCTGCAAAATACACAGCAATTTGACCTTCTAACATGCAAACCACTCACACTTTGATTTCGTGGAAGCAGAATGGAACAAATGTGTCTAGTTTCTTAGCAGATGTGACTATTTGCACGAGACCCATTTTTTACACAATCGTATTAATTCGTCGATTTAAAAATGATAAAAATAAAATAAAAACTTGCTTGCCCACACAAATTTTTAAGGTACCAAGGCCCGAGAACCAACTTCCTTTTTTGTAAGTAGCCTAGGATATGAAAAAAAACAGAAATTGGTTCTCAGCCCGGTCACACCAATTTTTTTTTTTACAAAAATGCATAGCGGCATTCTACTTTGAATATTGTCCGTATTCATTAGAAAAAAATACACACAAATTCAAAATCAGTTCATCAAGCTGTTGGCTGCAAATTTTCGATGAATACACCCAAAATTAGCGTTTGCGACACCAACATATTCGTCTTCTTTGGGCTGGTGTTTCTCACTTTGGAAGCTTGGCGATACATGTAGCAGATTTGCGGAATAGTTGTATCATTCAAATGTGCCGCTTGTTATATGGCTAACTGGACAGCTGACTTCTATGGAATGTTTCCGTTTCTGTGCGAGGCTCGTAGGAAGATGTATGTGGACTAGAAATAGGATGTTGGGGTATGAGGGTGGTTGATTGAAATTAGCTTGATGGAAATGGCCTCCAGTGCCCGGAAGTGTGCCCCCCCCCCTTGCTAAAATTGGATGTTGTTCCAATCGACATAGTAACTAGTCTTGGATGTGGGCGGTGATGCCATTACAGATAGTATAGGCAAAATAGGACTGGAGACAGAAATAATTATTAGAAAGCTGATTCCTTCTGAAAAACGTTCTTAGGTCACCCTGTACTTCCCCAGAAAAATCCCAAAAATCCTGCATGGGGAACACACTTAAATTTTGAATAAATGGCTGCCATATTGGATTTTCAGCAATGGACAATTATAAGAACCTGCTGTTTTGTGCTAAAATGTATGGTTTGTGTAGTATAGTCGACTATAGGTCCCAACAAAATTTCAAAAAATCCTGCATAGGGAATATACTTAAATTTTGAATAAACGGCTGCCATATTGGATATTCCCAAAAATGCCTTAACTCAGCAATGCGCAATCATTGGGATCTAGTGTTGGTCTCAAACGTTTCTGCTTTGGAAGAAGAACTCATTACTGAAATAAAAATTCTAAAATAGAGAGTTGATAATTTATTAGCACATTATTGCATAAAACAGGTTTGATAACATACAAAATTAGAATTTTTGAACTAAAGAATTGTAAACACGTACACATAAACAGGTAGTGTTCAATCTGTCCGACAAATTTGTTGTCTTTCATTAAACTCGTCTTCGTTTTGCATAATCTCCTCTGGTGGAAGCACTGGTGTGTATGGCTTTGACATGATCCTCGGTATCATAGTTGCCTTCGATATCGTCTTTATCCTCGGTATCCTCATAGTTGCCTCTTAATTCGCACCGCACTGTTACCTCTCTAATTATCCTACATGGACATTTAGGCTCTTCTGAAAGGCGGTGATACATTCTTTCCAACAACGCTAATCACAATTGTTTATCTCAAATAGGGACTGCCCACTAAAAGGTGTGATCATAATGGCATAGCAGCGAAAGAGATTGGTGATTTTCGATTTAAAAGTGCTCGCGTGAGCTATCTATTTTTCGTAGATGAACATACTTAGGCTCTTCTGGAAGGTGGTGATGTATTCTTTTCAGCAATGCTAATTACAATCGTGTATCTTAATTGGATAACTTATAAGAGCACCTTGGAATCAAAAATCACCATGCTCATGTCGCCGCTATGCTATTACAACACCTTTCAATAGATGTAGGACGGTCTCTATTAAGACACATGATTGTAATTAACATTGCTGGAATGAACACATCATCACCTTTTAGAAGAGCCTAAATATGCCCATCTAGGAAAATTAGATAGCTCACACCAGGGCCATAGCTACCGGGGGGAGGGGGGAATTGCCCTCCCTCCCCTTGAATTGTTAAGGGGGGCGTAAAAGCGATGCTTGGAAAAACGTTAAAAACTGCAAAGTTTTCTTTATTCAGCAGAAAAATACTTTTTATTTTTATTATTTTGGAATATCTGATACCATACTAGTGGTCTCTGTGGTTATAAAAATAAACTGAAGCCACAAGCTGTTCGTTCAGATTAGTTTAAAGGGCAAAAAATAAGCCACCAAGTCAGCTAAGGTGAAGGATAGTAAATGAGACGTGCAGCGAAGCCCAACCGTAGTGTCATTGAAGTGGGGCAGTTCGCACAGCCATTTTGCACTCAAGTCTTGGTTTCTTTTTAGCTCCACAACCTCCCCTCGATGAAAGCAAAAGCAACTATGCTGCTATTCTGCCACACAACATTAAAAAATAACGCTGCTAATGTGCCAAAAACAAATGAAAAATTCTGCGTTTACAACTGTCAGGAATAAAAAGAGGAAAAAAATTTACTCAAAACCATTCGTTCCCCGATTTGTATGAGGGTCAATCTGAGGAATCAAATTTTTGCGAGATGAAAAATTAGGATTTGTACTATTACACAGAAGCCATACAACTAAGCAAAATACTGATGAAAGTGCCCCGCATTTTGTATCATTCTTCATTCTTCAGGTGTTATATAAAATTGTATAAAATACGACCGATCGTGGAGAATTCTTGGATTACGAACGTGCGCCACTCCCCCCCCCCTCCCCTTAGACTATTTCTGAATCAATAACGATGGAATCCAGATTCGAAGTTGGTCACACATCGCAAGTTGAAATATCCCACTCGGGCTGAGCCGAATTATTTTGTAATTTACAACGGTAGTAACATTCTGGCAAGCCTACTAAAGCAAAATTACGGTGACTTTCACCAATTCACGGTTAATGGACCAAAAATGAAACAAAGTGACCCCACCAAACAAAAAAAGTAAAAATAGTATCAAGTAAATATAAATATTAGACTTAAATTATCCAAAAAAGGCTGACTCGGATAGGTACTGGAGCATATATTTACACAATGATGTACTGCATCATGTGTACTTGATCGGCTTTGAACATTTTCAGCAATAATTTACACAAGGCAATCAGATGAATACAGAAAAGCGTAAACATTGTTATATTAATTTTCACCACGCTGGAGGAAAAATAAATAAATTAATTAAATAAAAGTGTCTGCATGTGTATATTCTGTTCATGGAGCAAATGTTCAGGCAAAAAATGTTCAGGCTATTTTCCTCTATGATGTAATAAGCGTAAGCGTGACAGGAGAAACGTCTTACAAAGAATAATGACAGTAATGCATTGAATACTTGAAGTTACATGAAAATTCTTGTGTAGGACGATTCAATACAACCGGCCATAAATAAAAACTCAAAATGGCTCGCATTATTCTGTGGAGGTTAGGACTGAACAAATACCTTGAAAGAGGTTAAACAACTGCTGGGCAAGGTAACTCAGTGGGCTAGCATGCTGGAAGTCTTGGGTTCGAGTCCCATTTTGGGCAGTTTTTTTTCTCTCAGACTAGTGTATTGTCAGAAGGACAGTCTTTAAGACTGACTGACTGACTGCTTCGTTAACAAAGCCAGAAACAAATTACTAACAAAAAAGTCAAGTGTTCCGTAATTTCACTTTATTTGTTAAAATGTACACAGATAAAATTTGGATGATTTTTAATTGAAATATTCAATATTACAATTGATATTTCAATTAAAAATCATCCAAACTTTATCCGTGTACATTTTAACAAGTAAAGTGAAACTTCAATCATACTTGACGGCACACTTGACGTCAAAAGGCAGATGGATGAGGCGTTCCTTTTTGATTTAATTTTTGTCTGCGTAGAATGTAATTCCGAAACAAAACCCAGAAGGGCGAAAGAACTCGCCAAGTTTTAGCCAATCAAAGTAGTGATACGTGAATAACTTCTATACCCTGTCTCAACCTAAGAGTGACCCAGAGAGGCTAGGGGGGAGGTTGACTGGGGAACGGGTTCGGAGGTGATCTTGCACGTTAAGAACTTAATTCGGCTTAAGCTTGAGCTCCGCAGCGAAGCCCACTTTCTACTAGGATTTCGGGCAGCAATAAAAAAAACTCTTAAATAAAGGCATTCACGGGAAAGGACCCTTAGTAATACCGATTTCGCATTGGTAAATTCAAGTGGCCCTGGCCGTGCCAAAGAGGGCTGGGCACCGTTTTATTAACCAATGCGAAATCGGGACGGCCAAGGCCGGGCCGATATTTCGAGAGCCGGCTCGGCTCACACCAATGGTGTGAGCCTGGCCGGGCCAGGCACGGCCAAGACCGCTTTATTAACTAACGCGAAATCAAATTAGGACGGAGCCGGCCGGCGCCGCTTAAATCAGAATGGTTTATGAGTGGTGCTGCAGTGTAGCGGCAGAAAGTGGAAAGTGTCAACTGCCACAAACCGACACGTGGCGGTGCTGTAAATCGTGATCAGCGAGCCGTGGAATTAACCAACGCGAAAGCGGGCCGGCCGGACCAGCACTGGCCCGATTGGCACTGGCCGGCCCGCCCCAGTCCGGCCTGGCCGCTTGAATTTACCAATGCGAAATCGGTATAAGTTCGTCCAAAACTGAGCCACAAGGACGGGGTGAAGGGGGAAAGGCAGGAGGCAAGTGCCCGCCCGTCAGAAAGACTGAACTGGGTGTAAAATACCTTAACCATGGCTAATTTTTTTTTTTTTTACATCATATTGTTTTTTTTGTGTGTGTTGTGTTCGATTTAGTTTAAGAGTTGTACTGTATTCTTTCGTCGTGGGGGGGGGGGGGGAGGGTGATAACGGTGGGGCGTAAAATTATGGTGTGGCAGTTTTTCCTAAGGCTTCACTTCATAAACGAATGATAACCATAAATCTGGCCATCTGGCCATAAATCTGGCCATCCGCGAGCTACGTGCGCGTCGATCCATGCATCCAGTAATTTCTTTGATTCCAAGAGCATCACAAAATCATGTGCTGATTATTTCGACGCAAACTAATTGTAATTATTGCTCACAGTTCGTCCATCACATTCCTAAGCGCGCCTGCATTTCTCCTATATCATTCAAAATACACGATTTGTTTGTTTGCACATTTGCACGTCTTCTCCTCCAGAAGACATCCCCTATGAAGGTGAGAGATGAAAGATTGACAGCGAGCAAAGCGAGACACACATTGAAAAGGTTTACTTTACGTAGAAATCACTCGCCCTGCTCGCTCAATCCACGCAGTACCGTGCTTCAGAAACACGAATGTTTGGCTCCCTTTTAAAACCAGGTTCCCATGCATCAAGTAAGTTGATACAAAACCAATTTTAATGTGTTATGTTAAAAAATGTGTCGTCATTTAGATTATTTTTTGCGTGCATCCTTCTCCAGATCATCTCAGTGCGTAACTAATAGCTTCAAGACGATCCATGCTTCATGTAATTTCTATGTACTGATTAATATTGATTATTTCGATGTGCTGACTATTTCGACGCAAACAAATTGCGAATGTTGTTCACAGTTCGTTTGTCACGTTCCTCAGCATATCTACATTTCACCTACGTTATTCCAAACATACGATTTGTTTGTTTGCACGTTTGTACGTCTTCTCCTCCAGAAGTAAACCCCTACGAAGGTGAGAGATAAAAGATTGCGAGAGCAAAGCGAGACACACATTGAAAAGGGTTAGTATACCTGGTAATCGCTCGCTTTGCTCGGTCAATCCACGCACTGCCGTGCTTCAGAAACACGAATGTTTCCGTGCTTCAGAATCCAAGAGAATGACGCCCTTTATTTAAAACCAGATCTCTGGGTCTGTTTTTTCCATGCATCAAGTCAGATGACACACATTATTTTAAGATGTATTATTATGTGGTATGGTGCAAAATACATAGTCGTTTTAGGTTATTTTTTACGTGCATCCTTTACCAGACCATCTCTCTTCGGTCGAGGTGGTTTTCATGAACAAACATCAAGAGGGTTTAAAAAATAAACTTTGACGTTATTTTTTTAGGTTTTTTGCGTTTTTGAGGGTCATAATATCAAGTTACAGCATTGAAATTAGGCCTAACCTGAGCGCAATTTAATTATGTTTCCTTTAGTCCTACTCCCATGTTTGTAGGTACTTTGGTTCCAGAGGAGTAGACGTACAAACACACACATCATACGTCCTTAATGATGTAGATGCTTGAATTCGAAACATTTTCCTGCAACTTAGGTATGCAATTTTCATAAGATACCCTTTCAAAGTTTTCAAATATATTTTTTTTACCAACGGTCTCATGCTGTGAGGGCAGCTACCGTATTTTTAAGAAATAGGCGTGAATTGAAACGAGTCCTGCAACTTTTTTTTAAGTTCTTCTGAGGGGGCCTCCCCATTGATCCCCGTGTTTCCGAGTGGTCCAATGCGACACTGCATTGCCGAGTTGTTGTTTTTTTAACAAAATGAATGATACTGGTAAGTCTTGAAAATCTTTACAATAAAGTAATTTTTAAAAATGGTTGACAGAGGTATGGGTCTGTCACTGGCGAGAACTTTGCGATGCATTGTTAAAAAAATAAGTTCACCGCTGATCTGGCAGCGTCTCGTGCCTCTCCTGCAGTCGCTCCACGCCTCCCCGGTTGGGAAACGTGGTACTAACCTAATATCCAAGTTTACCCCCACAGAATCTTTCACTAAATTGATACTCCCAAGCCGCAGTCGACTCCTCCGCAATCTACACCCCCACAGCAGAAGCAGAATGACAGTAACCAACCACATCCGCACAACATCTTGAGCAAGTCGAGAGCTGGAGCACCAACTGAAATGCCCACCACGCAAACCACCACTCAAATAGCACGAAAACTGACATGTGCCTAAGATGTCCCTGAATGCCCCAACACGAAGAGGGGAGTCTACTTGGGTCCATGTGGAAGCTGTAACACTGTTTAAATTGGTAAAACTCGTCGAGGCATCAACACCAGTAAAATGCAATATTAAGTTACCTAATATCCCCACTTCTGCTCACGTGATAAAAGTGGGGGTAATGATGCACTTCCGCTCACATGATGAAAAGGGGGGGGGGTAATGGCGTCCTTCCATTTCATCAATCTTGAGGAGGGTGGAAAAGTGCTTTTTACTACCCTTTTTCCGGCTTTCGTCGATCTGGAGGAGGATGGGAAAGTACTATTTGCTACATCCTACGATACCACTTCCGGTCACCTGATAAAATTGGGGTAATGATGCACGTCCATTCACCTGATGAAAAGTGGGGACATCACTTCCGGTTTTCGTCGAACTGGAGGAGGGTGGAAAAGTATCTTTTAAAACCTTTTTTTTTTCGTATTCGTCAAGATGGTGGATGGTGGAAAAATGAAGATTCTCCCAGAGAACTTGTTCTCACCAGGAGAATCTAAGTTCTCTGAATAGAATCCGACGAAACTGTGTTACAAGATTGGGATCCTTCCCCATGCCTACGGCGCTTTTTTACCTCATTAACGCAGTCATTTATGCAAAACATTGCGTCACTTCCGCCTCTATCCCACTTCCCCCTACCCTGTCCGCGTCCACTCACTCTTTTCTTGCTGTGAACGTACGATTCCATGCAGGGAGGCGGGCGGGCCCTGTTTTGTAACACAGTTTCGTCGGATTCCACTCAGAGAACCTAGATTCTCCTGGCGAGAACAAGTTCTCTGGGAGGATCTTCATTTCTCCTTCGTAGAATCCTCCTCACTGTGTTACAAGATTGGGATAGATTAGGAAGCAGTGCACACCTCGGAATCGCTCCAAAGATGGCTGTGGTGACCTTGGTCCCACTTAATAATCAACCTTTACCTACACCCCAGACTACCCAGGGACCCCACTCATCCGCCACCTCGGCATCCAAGTACGGGTCCCAGAGGAGGGCCCCTGCGCTCCGCAAGGGATACGTTCCCTCTCTGGCGCAGGCCAACAGCCGGACGAACCAGGCTACACACTGCCAGTCCGGTGTCACCAGTACTGCCCATTCAACTCGATCCACGATGAGCTTGTCTAGGCAATGTCCAATTAAAGGACACGGGGGAAAAAGATACGGAAAGAACGGGCCCCAGTTCACACTGAACGCATCCACCACCTCTGCCCCTGGGCAGCGTCCCCACGACCCAAATCGCTGCAATTGTGCCGTCGCCTCTGATGCGAACACGTCCACGTCTGGCATCCCAAACCACCTACAAATCCTTTGGAACGCTGCAGTGCACAATCAGAAGTCAAATCTGTCCCAGAAATTTCGAGATAGACCATCCGCTGTCACATTCAACTTCCCCGGCACAAATGCCGCCTGTACCACACAATCCAATTGACTTCTACGCTGCTCTAGGCAACGGACCATGGCATTAAGCATCTGGGACTTCGTCCCCCTTGATGATTCACGTATGGCACGACCACCACATTATCCGAAAGGATTCGCACGACCCGTCCCTTGACCAGGTCTCCAAATACGTCTAGCGCTTTTAGCATAGCAAATAATTCTCTCGCATTTATATGCAAGGCAGCCTCCCTGGGCTGCCACCTCCCCTGCACTTGCGAATCTCCAGTGGCTGCTCCCCAGCCCATGTCCGAAGCGTCCGTTGTCACCACTACTGCTGCCTCCACAGAGACCCAGAATTTTGCTACCACTGAGCTCACCAGCTCAATCCTCGCAAGATCCTTGCGAGAGGCTTCCTCCGTGCACTCCCGCACGACACCAGGTCACCAGGTCATGTTGCCACCAACGCGTGTGCCACTTGCCGTTCTCCACAGCACACAACAAACTTTCTGCCAGACCCAACAACCTTTGAAGCTCCTGAACAACCGTGACCGGGTCTCGTTGCAGTCCCGCAACCAAGTGCACCATACAAGCCAGTTTCTCAGGCGGCAGCACAAAACGGGCTGACTTTAGATCCAACATCATACCCAAAAATTGCAAAGCCTGCGACGGTACCAGCACACTCTTTCCGTAGTTTACGAAAAAGCCTAACTTCCGCAAGGTTTCCAACACTCTCCGCACATCCCGCCGCACACCTGCTGCGGACGGGCCTATTACTGCAAAATCATCCAGGTAAACGAAAATTAACACACCGGCCCGGCGCAAAAAGCGCCTCACAACTGACATAAGCTTCATAAAAGTACCCGGGGCCGAAGCCAACCCAATGGCAGCACACAAAAGTGGTAAAAACAACCTTGCCAGGAAAACATCAACAATCGTCGTGGACCGTCCCTTATTGCCACTGCATAGTACGCTTGAGACAGATCGATGGTAGCCATCCACCACCCTGGCTTTAAATGCTCTACTGCCCTCGGTAGTGTATCCAAGTAGCACTTCCGTACCACTACAAACTCATTCAAGCCTTTCAGGTTCAAAATTAACCTGATCGATCCGTCTGGCTTTGCCACTGAAACAATTGGCGACAAAAATCCTACACTTCCGTTTTTCACTCTCTCAATTACACCTTGAGCTAATATCTCGCTCAATTTCGGGGCAATCTCCTTCGCATCGTTAAGTAATGGCGGCCTCGCCGAAACCGCCCTCAGTGGTGGCGTATTTCTCAACTCTAGACCAACACCGTCTACAATATCCGACACCGCCAGCGATGCCCCAATGGCCGCCCACTCTGCCCTATGGCCTCTCAAACTTCCAGCACGCCATGTGCTCATTATTTCCAAGCTCCGTTCCAGCGTTTGTTTTTCACCAATCCAACCGCACACACAACAAAAATCATCTACTCATGCTCGGTAGAGCTGATGCCTTACACACCCCAGCGTTTCGCATCGCCCAAAAAAAAATTTCTAAAACCAAGCCATTCGTACTGTTTTATCACCACCAACAACCACTTTTTCCACCGTCCGCCATGTGCGGCTCCTGTCGGTTCGGTCAGTTACCGACTCCAACAATGGGTTTCACATATGAACTCCCAAACACACTTCTCTTCCAAATTCCGCCACACAAACCAAAAATAAATACTACGAACCTGACAATCCATATTAAACCACTGCCGCCACGTTCTCAAGAAGCAATTATATCCACGTGCGGACGTACTTGGCCGGCCTAACAGGCCGCCACGTTACTCGTTCTCACAAATCTGCCGCTACCATGCCGGCCGCCATCTTAATACTCTCCAACCAGTATCGCTAGAAATACTCACCACCCACCGCGTAGCCTCGTAGCCACGCTGCTTCGCTTGGAGTTGGAAAGATGGCGCTCTCCAGTTCAACTGCGAAAACGATCGTTCGAAACGAATTTTCCTTAGTAATTCAACAATCTTAGCTTAAGAATCTCTGACTGCACGCGCCAGCGGCAAGAAAAAGAGTGAGTGGACGCGGACAGGGTAGGGGGAAGTGGGATAGACGCGGAAGTGACGCAATGTTTTGCATAAATGACTGCGTTAATGAGGTAAAAAAGCGCCGTAGGCATAGGGAAGGATCCCAATCTTGTAACACAGTGAGGAGGATTCTATGAAGGAGAAGTGCCTTCTACTACCTTTCATTAGATTTGTCGATCTGGAGGAGTGGTGCTACCTCCCATTACGTCACTTTCAGTCACGGGATCAAAGTGGGGGTAATGACGTAACTTCCGTTCACATGATCAAAGTGGGGGTTTCGGCGGGCCATCAATCTAGAAGAGGGTGGGAAAGTGCCTTTTACAACCTTTTTTCGATTTCATCGATCTGGTGGGGGGTGGGAAATTACTTTTGCTATCTTTTATTTTATCCCTTTCATCTATCTAGAGCAGGGCAAAAAGTGCTTTTTGCTACCTCCTATGTTTATCAGATGAAAAAAGGGAATTAAAAAAAGAAATGGACTCTTGTTTTTTTATCCTCACTGACAAAGACTTTTACTTGAGATTTAATCTAAATACTCCGATTCATTTGGACCCTGAAAAAAGCTACGAATTGGCGCTTATTAATTTAGACACGTATAACATATACAACATCGATTCAAAAAATAACTAAATTAGATACACCGCAGATGCTGGTCTAACTTGGCAGAAAGTAATAGTCACTCCCGGAACTTACGAAATTGAAGATTTGAATAAATTTCTCAGTTAATCGATAGGTCAAAATGGTCATGACAGGGAAGCTATTTTGATTCTTCCTAACGTAAACACTTTAAGAACCACCTTGGTAATTAACTATTCAAAATACGGAATAGCCTTTACGGGTGAAAAGAGCTTGGCTCGAGTCTTGGAGTTTTATTTAGGAACCTACTTGAAGAGTTGAGAAAGTCAAAATACCGTCGAAATAATAAATATAAACACAATTTTTGTGCACGTTGACATCATTGGAAATTTTTATGTAAATGGTGACACTCACCCTACAATATATTCGTTTTATCCAAATTCACCTCCGGGTTTCAAAATCATCGAGTCTCCGCATAATTTTATCTATTTACCCATTACTATGAACTTAATCATAAGTATAAGAGTGTGGCTTACATCTCAGACCAACGAGTCGTTGAATCTGAATGGCGAGACCCTCACGGTACGACTTCATTTAAAATCTAAAAATTAAAAAAGGACAAGATGCTCGTGTTTGGGAAAAATGGAAAAGGATTCTTTCGTAACTTTAATAATAAAAATTTTAATAATAATAAAAACACAAGCAGTTTAACGCCTAGAAACAAAGTTTTCATCAAATTTATAACAACGGCTAGAAAATAAGCATTGTAGAAGACTATTTAAAAATCAACGAACCTTTATTGTACGACTCATCGATCGAATCTTATAGGGATCAATCGGATACCGTTTTGCCGGATCTGTGTCGGTTCCAGATAATTTGATGTCAGTGCCGGATCGGTTCCGGGTAGACCCGGGCTGGTATCGGATACTGGGTAATTCACACACAAAAACGAAAAAAGCTGTTTTTTCCCCCCTTCTGAGTTGCAGCTATGGTGTTAATTTTTGCTTTGTTTCACATTATTTTTTTACATTAAACACGTAGAAGTCTTACGCTATTATGAGTACCAGTATAGTATAATTGCATGTAGGCTACAGAACTGTTTTTGCAATGTTGCTAAATTCTACAAATTTTTTTTAAATAGTCAAACAAAGCACTCATTAGATTAATCAGTCAGAAAACATTTTTCTAGTTGAAGGATTTCTCATTGATTAGCCTACTGCTCCATTTCGAAAAATAATTTGCAAAATTTTGCAATATTTTGAAACCAGTATGTAGTCCATGCATTTAATTTAGATTAAAATTATTGAATTTTGGCTGCATTAAAAAAAAATCACAACAGGTCTTTTATTTGTAGCGTTTTTAAATTGCTTTCGTTCCGTTTTGTATTGGGCACAGTATAACAAAGACCGAAACAAAACAAAAAAGGAACGAAACCAAATAAAAAAAGCTGTATTTTTTTCATTTTATGACAAAACTGTCTCGACTCTTGCAGCATGGAAGTTATCTTTGGTTTATCATGCTATTATTTCTTGCTAGTTTTTGATGTCGTCATTAAACTTTTCAAATTTAACCCCTTGGCGTCCAAACCACGATTTATCGTCACTTCAAACCCATTTCTAAAACTCCCGACGCACCCTCGATTCAAAGTCCCGTTTGCAAAGAAAAACCGCCATTGCATACAACGGTGGTGTAATTCCAACTGATACTGTGGCACGCCTATTTTGGATTTACTTAATTTAATATCATCTTTTAATTACCTCAATTGATGTTTTTGTTGGCCGTGTCATCAAAATTGACGTGAAATTGCTTTTGTTTGCTAAAACTAGACCTTGGTTCAAGCTGTCGTAATTCAACATCACAACAAACGGCCGCCATCTTGGTCACGTTGGAAAGCTAGGATTCCACGATTGGCACGTGTATAGCACGTGATCACTCATCGCGGCGGGGGCCATTCGTAAGTGACGTCAAGCGAAGCGAGTCAAGGTCACAGCTATTGGAACTAGCTATTGGCGGACAGCCGGCTGGGAATGGGAATGTTATGGCGGCCATAAACGGATTGCTTTCAACGATAGCGAATATAAATTAGGAAATAAAACAACTTTAAACTACCTCTACGGTAAAAAAACTTTAAAAAAAGTATTTCGGATACCGTAAACAACGCTGTAATGGAAATATAAGCAGAGGACGATCGTTTCAAGGTCTTCCATGTACTGCAACGGAAGGTGAATATTTTCGTAAGCGCATTTGCGTAGTCAAACTTCAACTTTTTTTTAGTTATGAAAACCTAATACCATTATCCCAAGTATATTTTTGTGAAAAAATTTACACTGTAATTATTACATCTGCAATTTTTTATACCCGTTGATCGCTTAGTTATTTTACTACGATTTATTTTACCGATGTATGCAACATGTTTACGGCGAAATGTTTTGGTTGTGTTGCAACCGGTATGCGGCTCAATATAATTGCCGGATCCGGATCTTGCCGGATACCGCATAATCCAACACCGGATCCGGACATATAGGACTCGATCGATACCTAGAATCTTACACCCATCAGAAATATAATCCCATTGTCGGTACGAATCTCAACAACGTAAATTCTGAAATTCGAATACACGTGGAAAACCAAGATTTATTTCTGCACATTGCCAACAGTTACCTCTTGATTAAAGGCAGGTTGCTGAAGCACGATGACTCGGCTTATGCCGATGTTGACGCAGCGATGTTGATTTATAATGCTCCCATGTTCCTGTTTTCTAATATAAGATAAACAAGTAGACGAGTTAAATTATCGGATTCGGTACCCTAATGAAAGGGCTGCTCTCTTACGGATCAGCGGAACAGCCGGCATTGCTCGGTCAGTGCTGGGCATAGGATAGTGCAGCTTCTGTCACTGCTGATCTATCCGACAACTTGGGTTTCAAACAGCGGCACGCGTCCATCATCGTTGAAACAACTCCCAAAGGAAGTTTTACATTCGCCATTCCCTTCAAACAAATGGGATTTTTCGAAAATTACAACAAGCTAATTTATGGAACCGAACATGTGCTCACTTGCATGAGGACCAGCGATACAAATGCAATCTTCAAAGCTGCAGCCGCGGCCAATGGTAAATTTGTTCTCAGTAGCATTTCTTGGCTCATCCCCCACGTTACCGCTTCGGACGATCAAAAACTTAAACTTTACAATCTCATAGACAATGGAAGTATGGTGGATTTAGGATTTAGACACTGGCATTACAATAGCTGCGAGCTCCCTCAAAATACCAACTTCACCTGGCGCATGCTTACTACTTCTGCGGTTGAAAAACCTAGGTGGATAGTTCTAGCTTTTCAAACAAACAGACAGGACGCTTTAGATAAAAATCTGGCCGTGTCCGACCACTGTAGTTTGCAAGATGCTCACGTCACTCTAAATTTCGAAAGATATCCGTTTCTCGATTTGAATACTAATTTTGCCACTGGAGAGTACGTCGGCTTGTACAGAATGGCGCAGCAATTTAGGCAGCTGTGTTACGACACCAACGATTTGAGTTTCGACTTGCTTCAGTTCAAGAAAGCCTATCCACTCGTGGTTTTGGCTTTGCGCCAAATAGTCCGAGAGGCTGCAATCCGGAATCATAGATGTACAAGTCAAACTGAAGTTTAGAGCAGGAGTGCCAGCTACCACTGTTTGTCACGCTCTGCTCATTGGCGACAGGAAAATGAATCTAAAGTTGGATAGAGGCAAAGTCGAAGTTGTTTATTGATAAAAACGATAGGGCGCTCAAAACTAGACCGCGAAAAAAGAAAGGCGGCTTTTTGCCGTTGGCGTTGCTAGGGCTGGTTTTGGCGGAAATTAGTGGGTTGGCGGGAGGGAACGCGGGGGTGGTATCGTCTGCCGTAAAAAAAGCACAAAACGCCGCACAAATTATAGCTGAACTTGTGCGACATCATAAGTAAGTGGAAGGTTCCGGCTCGAAGAAAAAAAAACTAAACAAAAAACCAAGCCACAAAAAATTGTCCCGTGGCAAAGGTATTTACTGAAGACCACCCAGGGTTTAATCGACTTAGATAAACCTTTAACGAACCATGATTTAAACCGATTGGCTAGAGTAATGAAAATTCCGAAATTTAGAGGTACTTTTAGTAAACAACGACACGCGTCCATCATCGTTGAAACAACTCTCAAAGGAAGTTTTACTTTCGCCATTCCCTTGAAACACATCATGGGATTTTTCGAAAATTACGAAAAGCTAATTTATGGAACTAAACATGTGCTCACTTGCATGACGACCAGCGATACAAATGCAATTTTCAAAGCTGCAGCCGCGGCTAATGGTAAAGTTGTTCTCAGTAGCATTTCTTGGCTCATCCCCCACGTTACCTTTTCGGACGATCAAAAACTTAAACTTTACAATCTCATAGACAATGGAACTACGGTGGATTTAGGATTTAGACACTGGCATTACGATAGCTGCGAGCTCCCTCAAAATACCAACTTCACCTGGTGCATGCTGACTACTTCTGCGGTTGAAAAACCTACGTGGATAGTTCTAGCTTTTCAAACAAACAGACAGGACGCTTTAGGTAAAGATCCGCCGTGTTCGACCACTGTAGTTTGCAAGATGCTCACGTCACTCTAAATTCCGAAAGATATCTGTTTCTCGATCTGTTTCTCGATCTGCCACTGGAGAGTACGTCGGCTTGTACAGAATGGCGCAGCAATTTAGGCAGCTGTGTTAAGACACCAACGATTTGAGTTTCGACTTGCTTCAGTTCAAGAAAGCCTATCCACTCGTGGTTTTGGCATTGCTCCAAACAGTCCGAGAGGCTGCAATCCGGAATCATAGATGTACAAGTCAAATTGAAGTTTAGAGCAGGGGTGCCAGCTAACACTGTCTGTCACGCTCTGCTCATTGGCGATAGGAAAATGAATCTAATGTTGGATAGAGGCAAAGTCGAAGTTATTTATTATTAAAAAAGATATGGCGCTCAAAACTAGACCGCGAAAAAAGAAAAGCGGCATTTTGCCGTTGGCATTGCTAGGGCCGGTTTTGGCGGGAATTAGTGGGTTGGCGGGAGGGAACGCGGGGGTGGTATCTGCCGTAAAAAAAAAGCACAAAACGACGCACAAATTATAGCTGAACTCGTGCGACATCATAATCAAGTTCCGGCTCGAAGAAAAAAAAACTAAACGAAAAACGAAGCCAAAAAAAATTGTCCCGTGGCAAAGGTATTTACTTAAGACCACCCAGGGTTTAATCGACTTAGATAAACCTTTAACGAACCATGATTTAAACCAATTGGCTAGAGTAATGAAAATTCCGAAACTTAGAGGTACTTTTAGTAAAGACACGCTTCCTTTAAAACTTAAGCCTACTGTTTAAAACGGAATTGTAAACTTGGAAGATTTCCACGATGGAGACGGAAGTCACTGGGTAATCTATTCTACCATTTCTGGGGAACACTGTTATTTTCCGGAAACATGGGTCCTCTCCGGTCCGTGGTTAACTACTTGGGGCCGGGAATTAAATACAATTACGAACGCGTGCAAAACTTTGACCAGATTTAGTGCGGGCACTTTTGTTTATTTTTCCTTTGTTTATTTTTATCTAAGGCTCATAATTACGATGCTGTTTTAGATAGGATGAAAGCTATTGAAAAGTGACGTGCAAATCTAACTAGAAATAAAAGTCTTCCGTATCAAAATCTTCGACCGTGTGTACTGCGATGGCCGAATCTTTTTCTATTTCGTAAGGAATGTCGAAAATGGTAGTCGTCGAATGCCCTTCCTTTGTTTTAGTAATGAGAAAGGTTTTCGTTCTCGCTATACATTTAGCAATGACTTTTACGCTCGGATCGTTGCAGTATAAAATTGCTTTACAAATTAAACAGAACTTGTACTTATGTAGTTCGCGATAGATCCAGAATTAACGAACCAGTCGACTTCTTTATGGAAAGTGTTTTTCATGCAGAAACTGATTATCTGAAACAATTTTCGTGCACAAATTTCTTCGTAGCCACGTCACTAGGTAAAACGGCTCGCTTAGATTTCTAATCGGTTTGTTCGCGGCATCGAAGTATATGTTCTGATCGTCTTGTATCAAGCAATTGCTGTCAACGAATGCCTATGTAGCAGCATCACTCGGTAAAGTAGGTTCACTTAGATTTCTTATCGGTTTGTTCGTTGCGTCGAAGTATACATTTTGCTCATCCTGTAATAGGCAATTCCTTTCAACGTAGACTTTTGTCGCCGCGTCTACAGCGTGCCGGGGAAAAGCCACGTCCTTAATTTGCTTCTTATCCGTGTAGAAATTTCCGTCAGACCAATCTAGATACAACGTGTGTTTTTTGGATGCTAGAAATGGTGGAAGCCAATTCGTCGGAGAGAACAGTAATGGATGGAGGCAAGTTGGTTTTAAGTTTCTGAACGTTTCTGAGTTATTCTACGGATTTGAGAATAATCGAAGGCATCTTCGGGTTCGATAGCGGCTCCTACTTTAGTTAACCGCTTGCTTTGCATATCGTAGTTGTTTTCGGGGGGTTAAAACATATCCAAGTCCTGGCTCACCTCTTGGACCGACTCCGATCGAATCATTCTCTCTCGCCCTTTTCAACGGTTGTCCAAATTTGTTGATCAACATCCTTTTTTAAACTTTTGAAACGTGCTGATGATAAAAAATATTTTAAATATATAATAAAAGGAATAGCTCAAAATGTCTCAACCATTCTGGCGAACGAATCTTTCTAATCTCTTGCAAAAAAACTTGCTGAAAGTTAAAAACGAGAATGGTACAAAGATTAAAAACGGCGTAAAGTTTTCCTTGGCTCCTTTCGTACCATTTAAGGATTTAAAGAGTTCGGGACTCCCATTTCGAACAAAAAATCAAAATATAAAGGGTGGATTTCACCTAGCGACCCGGAAACTCAAAAACTGTTGAAAAATCTTAAACGGTACATCTGTACGAAACTAGATATCGATTTTGACAATAAAAACCTGTGTCTTTGACTACATTCACTTGTCCCAATTCTATGCATTCGGCTTCTTTTTGTTACTCCTCTTGCGAAAAGGCAAATGAGGGCAACGGAGACAAACCACTCTGTCTTAGAACTTGGGTATACGAGAATATCCACAAAACTAAAGGAAAACTTAATAAAAATGTTATTGACAAACTGTGGTATAACTTGCCATCTTTCAACGCTTTAAATCTGACGGAAGTTACTGGGAAAATTTCCGCGGTGTACGTCACCGACGAGTCTCCCAGCAACGTGAAATTATGGTGCAACGTAGATTTTGTAGTAGCTCATTCCGATACTTCCGAGAAATTTACCGACGAAGACTTTATGGGTTTGGTATCTCCGTAAACATTAAAAAAAAATGCGTAAATAAAAAAACGCGATGGAAAATAAAAACTACGACTTTTTCGTACCTAAGAAAGAACCTAAAAATCATCCATTTCTACCTTCGAATAACAGATGTCTAATTATAGGCCCCGCGAATTGTGGAAAACTAACTTGCTGTTTATCTGTAACGAAGCTTTGTACATAGCTTTACAGTCTATATTTACCGAAATTGAGGAAAAAATTGGACAGAACGTAACATTTTTTCTCAAATTAATTTAATTCCGCCCGAAGAACTAGACCCAAAATTTCGAAACCTGAATCTTTTTGACGATTGCCTTTTGGACAAACAAAAAAGACATCGAACGCTACTTCGCTCAAGGACGTCATTCAAACGCCGATGTTTTTTATTGCAGTCAATCCTACACGAGAATTCCTAACCAAGTGGTCAGAGACAACGTAAATTTATTAATTCTTTTCCCCGTGGATGAGTTAAATTTGAAACACGTTTATGAAAATCACGTTGACCCCGACATGGAATTTTCGGATTTTAAAACGTTGTGTAGAACGTGTTGGAAAAAGTGTTACGGGTTTTTATCACTTAAAAAAACGTTAAACAAGGGGAGATACAAATGTTCGTTTTTACCTATTAAACAAAAGAATGGAGACGGAACGAGAAATCGCAAAACTCAAAAGATGTTTAACTAAAAAGTTTCTAAATCGACGTTTGGGGGAGAGAGGGCAAGAAGACTGGCTACAAGAATTTTTTTTAACCGGTAGTAAGCACCCTGACACCGGTCCTTGGTGTAGCCACTCAAACTACGCCAATTAAAAACACTCTAGCCACGCAAACTATGCCAATTTAAAACACTCTAGCCACGCAAACTACCCCGATTAAAGCTTATAAAGAGGTAGAAAGTGACAAGGATGACTACAAAACGGATTTATCGTTGACTCCTTCCGACGTCATTACTCCTAGTGAGAATCCCAGTTTCAGTCTCGCCGAACATTCAAGTCCTCCGATAATGCAAATTTCTCCCGAGGCTAAACTGAATATGCCACTATGAGCGCCGGCCCTAAAGTCACCCCCTCATATTCCGCGGTGCAAGGTAAATGCATTTATACTTCCCGGAGCTTCCCCACATACCCACTCTCCGGTCCCTCGATAGTTTGTTACCCGGTCAGAATATCGGACCAACGGCTGCATATTTCTTAACAAAATATTTCGAAAATCCCAAGGAAACTGATTCGGTATTAGGACTTCAATACGACACGAAAAAAGGCGAGCTGGGGAATAAAGTGGTTAAAATTTTTGAAAATGACATTACGGTCGGGGGAAGCAGTGTACGGGGACACGCGGGCTTTGGAGTTTGCTAGTTTCGAGAGAGTTGAAAGAATCCTCCTACTCACCAGAAGTTAAAGCAGCTTACGGGGACATGTTACAAAATACCAACGCCATTTTTATCAACAACGACTCAAAAACTCGTAAACCCAAATCTAATCGTAGCACCAAGTACGTAACGATGGTTCGTCGGATTTGGGAGGATATGAAAAAAATCTAAGGAAAAGGGGGGTGCCATGGTTAAAAACATCGAGTAGCAGAGTAGATTATATGTATTATGACGATCCTAATGACTTGTTAAAGAGACTCAGGCTTTTGTACGAGTCTACATCGGCCGGTCACGACGGACATAGAAACGAGATGGTCGAAATTTTATCAGAAATACAGCAAAGTCAAATTATAACTGTGCGGTAGAAAAGGGTGTCTTATCAAAAATTAGGTTTAGATTTTTAAAAAAATTACTATTTTGCGAGGTATGTGGAACGAAAAGAGCTTCCTTTATCATATCTGGGAAAGGAATCGTAAATAAAATCATAGATACATTATGATCTATGATAATAATAGATTCAATCTCTATTCAATCCCTATTCAATCTCACACATTTACTGGTGTGCTCCATCATGAATTGTTCTTTACCAAAGGCCGCGAAGCAGTTGCGGCAGTAAAATTTCCTATGTGTTGCAACACCTTGAAATAGGAGTACTCTATCAATATCGAGGATGGTGCAGTAATGAGTGTTTCCTCTTTCGTTGGCTATTAGTAACGAGTCAATTACATGTTTTTTTTCACTCTCACCGAGTGTAACCATATCGATCCCTTGTGCGAAATTACGTTAATGGACAAATTGTTGACTCGTTCGAAGGAATCAATTTGCTGTAGAATCACGGGGAACGTCAACATTGAATGGTCTACTGTATTCAAAAATGGTCCATAATATTTTAAATCAGTTTCGTAGCACTTCATTTTAGTGGCTAAAACTGAACACAGAAAGCACTTTTCATCAGAATTTTCCACATTTACTATAACTTTGCTTTTCTTGCGTAATGGATTCGGCAAGGGTAAGAAAGAACTAGGACGAAAAGGATCGATTTTCGCCACTTTTACGGTTATACCCTGAACTTTCAAAAACCACCAACCACTACCTTTTTTGTCGAAAGTTTCGACGGATTGTTGTATTATTTTGCAAGCATCCTCCAAGATTTCTGACAAATCAGATTCGTTTTTAATGGTCGTATAGGGGGACAAGAAATAGGCTCGCACGGTGTTGTAATCCCTGCTAAAATCTGCCTCTAAACACAATTGAAATTTACAATTGGTCAGCTGATCCAAGAAAGTCGTAATAAGAAATTTGAGCGGACAATACAGTAAATTGAGTGATAGGGATGGATCGAGATATTTTAATTTTACGGAAATAAATTCAACGCGTATCATCATGCACCAACTTGCAAGTTACTTCACCTTCAATATCTTTTAACTCGTTTTCGAAGAGTAAACACTCTGGTCGAAGATCGGATCGATGGTTGGGAAGATGATGGATCAATTCTTGTCGAGTTGTGTAGACATTTTCACAACACGTACATGTAAACGATGATTTTGAATTCATTTTCTTTTTCTCGAAAGAAAACTTTTCGTTCCTTTTATTATATAAAGAAAACAATTTTTTCATATCCCCCACAATTCCCTTCCTTCCTTAGGTGAGTCTAAAAAACATGCGGAAAAATTTATAAATAAAGGGAGCAAAAAGCACTTTCCCACCCTCCTCCAGATCGACGAAAACGAATAAAAAGGTAGTAAAAGGCGCTTTCCCGGCCTCTTCCTGATTGACATCCCGCACTTTCACACTCTCCTCCAGATCGACAAAAATGAATTAAAAGGTAGTAACCCCGCGTGACTGCAAGTTACGTCGTTGCCCCCACATTACCCCCACCGGAAGTGACGTAATAGGATGTAGCACCACACCTCCAGATCGACAAAAACGTATAAAAGGTAGTAAAAGGAACTTTTCCACCATCCGCCATCTTGACGAATACTATAAAAAAATAAAAAAAAAAGGTTTTAAAAGACACTTTTCCACCCTCCTACAGTTCGACGAAAACCGGACGTGATGCCCCCACTTTTCATCAGGTGAATGGAAGTGCATCATTACCCCCATTTCGATCAGGTGACCGGAAGTGGTATCGTAGGATATAGGAAATAGTACTTTCCCACCCTCCTCCAGATCGACGAAAGCCGGAAACAAAGTAGTAAAAAGTACTTTTCCACCCTCCTCCAGACTGATGAAAAATACCCCCCACTTTTCATCATGTGAGCGAGTAGTGAGGTTTGCCCGTATCCACGCCAGCTCGGCT
>JAHWFP010091098.1:0-29588 GCA_023313725.1 Lithobius niger | reverse complement strand
CAGGTTTTCTTTGTTCTTAGAATATTGTTATGGAACTTTAAGAACATAATTTTCTTGTGAAGTTTGGCATTTTGTGTCTTTTGATGCTTTAGAATTTTTTTATTATATTTCGTAGATTTACGGCAGAGGATAACCAGTAATGCTCTCTGCTGCGAATACCCTGCAATGTTACTAAATCGAAAAATAATTTTCAACATACAGTAAAGCAGTAAACCTATATCATACTACCACTGGATCATCACATGGGAGGATTTCCAGTTTTTCGTGAAAATGTTTTTATTTCTGACCACCGGGTAGTAAGGGTCTAATGCTTACCAGCCTCTTACAAAATTTTACACCTAGACCCTTACTGTCAAACCTTGTCCGTGTTCCTAATAGGTTTTGACTTTTAGATCCTTACTCTAAACATTTAACGTTCCGTTTTTGTTTATTAATTAGTGTTACTTTTAGAATTGCAGCTAAACTGTAAAACTGAGAGTTTAACACAGAGACCCAAGGATGACTTACTAACACTGGCTATCGCCAGTGTTAACAATAGAAACAAATCCTTTAATCTTCAGTCTTGCAGCTGGCGTTTGCTAATTAGCATTGTTGCATAATAACAATGTTTAAAACAATGTAAAACAATCAATCTGGCGTTTTTGTTTGGCCAAACCATTTGTCCTATGAAGCCGGTTCTTAGCTCATTTTACAGGTATTGTTCTGTAGATGTGCCCTTTCCATAAGGCATTTTCTAATTGGTCAAGTGGTTCAGAGGTTAAGGAGCTCTAAACGACCAGATTGATTGTTTTATATTGTTTTAAACATTGTTATTATGCAACAATGCTAATTAGCAAAAGCCAGCTGCAAGATCTGTGTTAAACTTTCAACTTTGAGAGCTTATAACTCCGTCAAAAGTAAACATTTTAAAACCAAATTTGGAATCTAGCCTTGACTAGTCAAGGCCTGTCTGCAGTCCAAAAATTGTGAAATTCGGGCGAGCCAAACCCTAGATACAGAGAGGGGCCAAATAGACAACTTCTTGTTCTTGGTCTTGTTCTTGGTCTTGTTCTGGGGATGTACCTTTCGTCTGTCCTCTCTACAGGTCAAACCATTTGTCCTATGAAGCCGGTTCTTAGCTCATTTTACAGGTATTGCTCTGTAGATGTGCCCTTTCCATAAGGCATTTTCTAATTGGTCAAGTGGTTCAGGGGTTATGGAGCTCTAACCCCTCCATATGTACTGGTGTGCTCCATCATGAATTGTTCTTTACCAAAGGCCGCGAAGCAGTTGCGGCAGTAAAATTTCCTATGTGTTGCAACACCTTGAAATAGGAAGAAAGAAAGATGGCTTTCGGTTGTAAGTAATATGTAAGGTCTGCTTGCTCTCTGATTGGTCGAGAGTCGGTCACGTGAGCGGAGCGCGTTTCCGGTCAACCCTCGAGCGTTAGGAATTAAAACTAAAAATGGAGGGTACTAACCTATCGTGTCGTCAAATATGTTTTATTACGTATAGTATTGCAGCTAAACTGTAAAACTGAGAGTTTACACAGAGACCCAAGGCTGACTCTTGGCATATGTTATCCGTAAAGATTTCATAACATAAGGAATCGGTGCCTGTGAACAACAATGAAGCGTTGTTTCCATACAAGGTTTTTACATGTCCGTAGTGAAAATCAAACATTAAATACTTGCTCAGATTGAGAACAGTGAACCCAACATAAATTGTGCGTGATAGAACCACTTTGGTTTTCCTCATCTTAAAAATAACAACATTTTCATAAAAACAACGAAATTCTCCATGTTTGGTTTTGAAGTTAGTTTCCTCGCTTTACTCTCAGTGGTTGCAATTTTAACGCTAACTCGCTTCCTCAGTTGTTCAACCATCTTACCGTATAGAGAATTCGTCATTGTTGTATAAAAATCTTTGTGGAAAGTGTTAGTGGCATGCTGATGTTTTGCCGTATTTAGTTCAATGTACGGTTTTAACTAAGCTTTCTGTGCAAATGACAAAACACGATAAATCTTACTCATTACTAAACCCTGTGAAAGATAATATTTTAAGACTGTAACGAACAATATATTTTGATTTGGGATGCAAATTCGGACCGAGTTTTCTAGAACTGTCCGAAAGGTTAAGAATCCTATGCAAATCTTGACAATAAGGTGACAGCTGCTCGTAGCAGATGAGCATTGATTCGGGACACAATGGATAATCGGAATGAAGGTCGTGCAAGTGCGGGGGATAATCCAGGTTCACTTCTAGAATGTAACCTTTTGCTGCATCATCTTCTATGACAAGAATGTCTAAATCACGGATTTGTTCTTTCGTCAAACACATAAAATCCCCAAAAGGTAGCACTTGACTGAGGCTCCACCCATACAGGTTATTGGCAACCAAATATATGATGTACGAATGAGGTTTTTCAGGACAATAATTCTCGCCTATAAATGGGTTATTGGCACGTGCAAATCGTTTTGTTACCATACTCACACCTACTCGTATTCCTCTTTTGATGAATAAGTGTTGATCGATGTCGGTCAACAACTCCAACTAATCTTTGTCATTTTCAATGCAGTCGAAAATGTAAGACCGGGGCTGCTGTAGTAATGAGCAGGATCTTATTTGTAATATTCAAAACAGGTCTTACTGAAGTCTGTAAATACACAAGCTAATAAAAAACAATCCAAACACAAATATAAATTAAAGTAATCTGAAAATGTTTTACAACCCATCTCGTTCCAAACCTTTAATGCGTATTCATAGTCCTCGTCACTGACATCTTCTTTAGTCAAACTAGAGAAAAAAGCTTCCTTTGGTAAAGGTAGAGGTAAAGCCTTTTTCTCAAATCATAGGGAAAGATCCCTTTACACTTTAACAAAGGCCATTGTTCCGGATATTCATACTTGAGAATGTCAAGTTGGGGATCTTCCAGCAATGACACCAATTTGTCTAAAGACGACGGCAAAAATTTAAAAGAATCCAATTATAATACGTTATCAAATTGAATAGACATGTAATGTTGCACATTTTCTGGAATGACACTCACATTTGGTTTACCAAAGGTTGAAATACCCTGCATGATAAGATGCCCGTCGTAGCGGCTCAGATTATGAAAGAACACAGGCATTGTTTCTTAAATTTGTATTCGATATTACATTGCGAGTGAACAGGACCTCTATAAACACCCCTATAGTGGTCGTGATCGCGAACCTTCATTTCACCATTGACGATGAGTTCTTCACAAATATGACACAAGTTATTGTTTCGAAAGTGAAATTTTGTCATTACTAATGGTTTTGGTTGTTTTAACAAAGCTCTCGTTTTTACATACTCAGCTTCGATGGCTAAGAAAAATCGTGACACACAATCAGAACCTCTATACAGTTCGCTAGATATCACCTCTCCTAAACAATCAATCATAACGTAACACTAACCGCAAGGTTCATGTAAGTGATATTCATACGCGTAGGAATTCTCATCATTAGGTTTACATCCTTGTATAGGAGTTAATATCGACTCAAATTCTGTGTATACCACAAATGGGACAGCCAACTGATTTGCAAAATTGTTGAACTTCATAATATTCTCCCCAGGTTCTGGCATAACAATTCTTTGCGCTTTATGTTCTTTACAATATATTTCATGTTCGTATAATCTATCTCGTTTGTGTTGAGGACACAAACAGTATGCACAAGTATAGCTACTGAAACCATTGTCCGATATCAATCGATTGAAATTCTTAATAAAACAATAGTGATTGTCTTCTAACAATAACAACCTTACTATTTCGTCTCCATTCCTCTCGCTAATGTAGAGTGGATAGACCTCTTTGTCAGAATAACCGTAAACGTTAATCTTTAAATCGTTTAGAATTACAAATTTATGAACATAATGCAAAGGTACTGGATAAGAGATTTCGCCGACACATAGTGTGTGTAACAAATGCTTGTAATTGCTCACCCTATTAGGATGACTAGTAGTAGGATGTAGGGTGGCTATTGTGGAATATTTGAAACATTTTAAATCATTACATTTGACATTAACTATTGCCGTTTTATGCGCAAGAAAAGAATCTAACGGTTTGTAAGAACCTCCAGCTAAGGGTTGATATCTCGAAAATGAAGATCCAATGCTAGAATATTCCATAAAACCCAACCAGAACCTTCCTTTTCATAATGCTCTAAACTTCTTAACAAGTCCAAGTAAGTAAACCTCTTTTAAAACATCTTCAATTTGATCAACACGTAACACAGTGTACGGTTTTGTACATAAATAAATGGAAATAGTTTTCGAAGGAGGTTTGTGTAGTTCGAGCTTGACACTCGTCACAAGTTTAACTTGGTGAAGGCTGCTACACACCTCTTCAACTAAAGAATACAACTGTTCGTGTAAACTAAACAAAAATAATTCCAAATTTGGATGAAGAGTTTCGTCTTCTGGAACATATAACTAAATCTTGAAGTATAATTCCAAAAAGAGCTTCTGGTTTTCTTGAACGAAAAGAGCTTCAGGTTTTCTTGAATGAACAGATTGTTTCATTGAGATTAATATCTGCTTTGTTCGGCGCAAAATGAGAACGATGACGGTGCCGGTTCAATTCAATTCCTGAAACAAACCCTTCGTTACATTGACTGCAAACGTTTTGAGGAGCTGTAGGTGATGGAACATGAGCGCGTATCGGGTGAAGAAGAGGTGTGCGACGGTTTTCAAAACAGTTTTCAATGCAGTTTGCATTGGCATCGGCTGGGTGACAATTGCGTAGATGTCTCAGATGACTGCTTCTGTGACTATACTTCGAACCACACGCTTGACAAACAAACATCCTCACATGTTGAGGGCATCCAGACTTGTGCACATCGAATGGACTGGCAACGACTCTTCAGCCGACTGTGGAGGCGTTACCCGCAAATAACCTTGTGGCGTCTGTAAAAAAAAATCAGGTTACGAAATTGTAAAGTTAGAAAACTAGGACAAGAAAAAAAGACAATAAATTTTTTTTAAATACACACTTTTTGTCAGTCGTGTAGAGCGGTGTAACTCTATTCGTGAGAGGTGATGCGAATAAAGGTGTGTCTGCATCGATGATGGTAAAATGTCGTAGGAAGGCTACATCTTCCGGAGGTTGACATCTACTAACAATTATCATATTGCCTTTAAATAATATCTTTTGTTTTCCAATATTGAAAACTCTGTTATCTACCAAACGATATAGGGTCAAAATGGAAGACTCACGGAGTTCTGAAGAACAATCTGGAATGTAGACGTAGCGATCATCGTGTCTTACACCTGTAAAAGATGCAGTTGTCATGACGTAACCCAATTCGCAAATGTCTGGTAGTATCACTTCAACGAGTAACGTTTTACCAATTCCAGTCGAACCGTAAATGTAAACACCGTTGACTTCTCTGTCTTGCAAGACGTTTGTTGCAAGTGCGCTCCACAAAGGTGTTGGTTCTTTTAAGAACTGTTTTCAACGTTTCATTTTCTATCCTATTTAGAGTAATTTTTCGTGTCGCGTGATAACTGTCGTAGTAAGTTTTAATTCTGTCGTGTAACTCAAAATTGTTCAGAACAAATGGGTCAAGGTGGCTGAACGACAGACAGACTATCTTCCCAAAATCGTACAAGCTGCATACCAAATAAAAAGGTCGGGTAGGCTACATCTGAGAATTAAGGCAAAAGGATCATCGTTGATATATATTTTTTTAACATTCCAGCTAGAGAACGAGTAATGATCTCCATAGTTAGCTCTTTGTCGATTAAATCGCCATCATCTTTAAAGGGCAATTACATCCATTTTGACATGCATGTTTGACTTTTGGATCACTTACACAACTAAACACAAGAATTGCGGTAAGAATACGTTACTTACGTCCGATATAACAATTTAATTACTGCATCACCAAAACACGACACGGATATCGCCATTGTTTTGCTGGAACGCTCAGAAATTAATGCCAACAGATGTCACTTTTCGATTTCGACTGAGTTAGCTGTATTGACTGTGAGGATCTCAAGCATCTGACGGCCTTAGCTGGCAGGCAGTCAGCTAAGGCCGTCAGACGCTTGAACTCCTCACAGTCAATACTGCTATCTCAATCGGCTGCGAGTCGAAATCAAAGAGATCCATCTGTCGGCATTAATTTCTGTGCGTTCCAGCAAAACAATGGCGACCTCCGTGTCGTGTTTTGGTGATGCAGGAATTAAATTGTTATATCGGACGTACGTAACGTATTCTTACCGCAATTCTTGTTTAGTTATTGTGTAACTGATCCAAAAGTGAAACATGCATGTCAAAATGGATGTAATTGCCCTTTAAACCCAGCTTGCATCCCCTCGATAAAACTTTTGATTGCTTCCATTTTACAATCCACTAAAATCCTGACCAAGTGTCCTGCTTAGACGGTTTCGATGCCTATGCAAAGCATTTTCAACCTTATCATTTGCAACATATTGTGGTATAGTGTTCTTTTCAAAATATTAATTCCCTCATCGTCGGTCCCCTCCAGGCGAAATTTTATTGAACAGTAGGGCATTCTAGAAAGAATAAAGAAAATATTAAGAGAATGCTGTATAATCACATTTTAAGTTTATTAATACATTTTATAAAATTGTACACATAACGTTCACGGAAAGCTGTTTTCTTTAATTTGTTAACAATGTAATAGGGAGTAACTCCCTTGGTTCTCATAATTATGTAAAAAATACAATAATGTCCACAGGTAGAAGATGTTGGGGATTGAATTTGAAACTTGTTGCGCCAAATCTTCTTTCCATTCCAATCACTCAAATACTGTAGAATTTGGTAATTGTTTTTTAAGTTGAAGCCAAAAGAGTAAAAAAACTCGGAAGTCTTAATTCCATTCTTCCTTATGTTCAATCCGATGACAGACCAATGGCTTCCCGACGAATTAAACGTGTCATGATTGACGACTAGAAACGATTCTTTTCTATTAATTACAACAGGTAAGTGGTTTGCAGGATATCTCCCCAGGAAATTTGGACATCTACTTCTCAAGATGTCATTGATCTGCTTCATGTTCATCTTTCCAGGAACACTTCACGATCAAAAGTAACTTCTAAAACATTCGGTATCTCGTAATAAATCAAAACGTTAGTCGCTTTTGCGAGAGCAGCGTCAAATCTAAGTTCTATTCTGACGACACCATCCGGAGTCAGATCATAAGCAAACATACAATTTTTTGTAGCAAAATCTGTAATCTTGATGCCATTACCTACGTTTTGAAATGATGTGGCTAATCCGTGAAATAAATTCATGTAGGCTCGGGTGTAGGTCATGGAACTAAAGTCGGGTTGTAGTGGTTTGTCTATTTGTTCCCTGTGTACAGTGAGCGATAAGTAGTTCAAACCGTGTTTTCAAATATCCAAGGATCTTTTTTGTAAATACCCTTGTACGTATCGCTGTCAACAAAAGAAATCAAAACAAAAGACGGTACTTGTCCTTGAAAAACGTTGTCAATAAATGCCGAAGTCATGACGCTAGAGATGGTTTGGATTTTAATGTCGCTGCGAACAAAAGAATATTTTAAGCTATTTTCAGTATTGTCATTTGAGATGCTAGAATGGATGGGGAGGGTCTAACCTTTTTTACAAACAAAGCAGCTGCTTCTATTTATATTCTTGGTTTTAAAGTACCAGCAGCAGCGTTGGACAATTTGAGCGAAAATTCAGGCTTTGATAAAACGAAACGAAACTTGACATTAACATTGCTCAATAAAAGTTTCGACAAGTTGCAGGCTTCAGTATGAATTCGCCCCATTAACTCTACACTTTTAGAATTTGCGATAGCAGCTTTCCTGTTATCTGCAGTATTCCACATGGCAGCTCCCAATTGACAGTCTTTGGCTGCATTAGAGTAACTGAGCAACGTTTGGAGGTAAGCTTTATATCGATAGGTGTCGCTGCCTCCAGAAATCAGCTTCCCGTTGAAATAAATAACAGTCCACTTGTGAAAAAAGAGATTGTAGAAATAGGCTAGTAGGTGTTATGAAAGCACTCAATGCATCAGCAAGATCTTCTCCAGTAGCGCTTACAACTTACAGTTTTAAATAAATACAGGTTTGTGCCAAGTCCAAATAATCTGCTGTTCCGTCAATCTGAAATTCTATAGTTGTACTAGGTGTTGCAATAGGCTGGTATTCCACGTACCGGTTGCGGTCTATAGACACTTGCGTTGGTGGAACTTCAAATATATCCAATTCTGATTTCAAACATACACAAGATGAAGGATGAATGAAAGACATTTTTTAAAAATAGTATCTCGAGCCGCTTTCTTATTTTTCTTCTACTTTTTCTGACTAACTTTCACTGTTCGTCGTCTCTTAGTAGCATTCGTCTTGGGAGAGTTGTGTCTTCTCCTGCGACCACTGCCAGATTAACTGAACTTAGCCTTAATATTGCTTAATATCTGTTCACCAGTCTCCTGTAATCTATTCTTTTCGCTCTGTTTAAAATTTTTACCAGCAATTAAATCTTGCGCGATATTACTTCCGGCTCCTAAAGCTTTGCGTCCTAAACAGCTGCCAACTGAACGAACGAAAGGCATTGCATATTTAGATATACTAGCAAAGATGTTTGCTAACCCATTCCCAGAGCTTGATGTCTAGCACCTAAATACATGCTTAAACCTCCAGCCTGTCTCCGATAGTGAGCCGTATAAGGACAGCAGGAAGCCATTGTTTTACTCACGACCTTTTCCGTCTGATGTGCAAAGTGACAATGGTGTGTCCTTGGGAAGAGAACGGTATTATATCGCCGTACGCGTCACAAAATTTAATTTCTATTGTTTGCATGTCATGTTGTAAGAGCGAGTAATAATGGGGAGAAGTGAATATAACAGACTGGCTCACGCCTAACTCTCCTGCAACATTAGTAATTCTTAACAATTGAGAATAACTGTTGCCAACAGGTCTCGGATTTATTATATTGGTGTAAATCCAAATATAATTTGGAAGGTTGTTGTTATCATGAGGTGATGGGTTAACAGCTGTAACGGATTTGTAAGAGATACTTTTATCGAGAACTACTACAACACCTCCCTTTGTAGTGAGACTCCCGTCATCACGATAAGGGTAAAGAGGTTCAAAACCTAACCTGCAAGCCATTCGTTTTCCCATTAATAATCAAATATACAAATTAGTAGTTGGTCTTGTCATTATGAATAACGTAACGTTTTATACTGGTATTATAACTAATTCTAGGCCTTTTCCTCTTTTCATAATCCAAGTCTTGAAAAGGATGCTCTTTCCCCTTATAATTTTCAAATTCGCCTCTCCTAAACTCTGCTATTTCATTATTTATTGCCTCTACTAGGTCACTGGTTGTGTCGTAACTGATACCAGCGCTTGTGCATTTTAATTTGTATTCAATGGCCGTGGGAGTCATTATATCTAAATTTTAAACATTTAAGATTACATCGTCCTCACCAGCTCTCATTAAAAAAAGTTTATAGTAAATTCTTAAAGGAAATTGCCTCTCTACCAAGGCGACCTCGTGTTCGGCCAAGAGGTTAAGCGATTCTGGGAGATAATTCTTGTAACGAGCAAAGTGTTATCGGGAAAGACATCCATACTGCCATTAGACGGAAGAGACATACAGATTATCGAGGAGGTCCATCTTGAAGTATATCAGTTACCGAACTGTTGAATTTCGGACCCCAGCCAGCCCATTTAACGTAAAAATAAGTCACGCCTGCCACTTTTTTTTCCTCAACACACGTTCTATTCTGTGAACATTATCATGTTTTATAATAGGTTGTAATTCCTGGCTGTAAAAAGTACCTTTAATGGGCGTAGAATCATAATCCCTTAACGTGTAGACAGGTATTTTGTAAAGTTTATTTTTAATTTTATTGGCAATTGTAAACGTTTCTCTAGTCCACTTTAGGATGTAGCCGGTTGTAAAAATGTGTCTGATTTTTGGTATGCGGACCAACTGACCTACTTTCAAACCACTAGCGCCACCGTACAAATTTTTATAAGCTTCACGCTCCTTCTTTCTGGTTGTAATTTCGGAAGGTGCTAACTTGATGCTAGTATGAAGAGAATTATTGTACGAATTTACAATCTTACCCAAGACATCTACATAGTTATAGCTACCGGTATAGGTAAACCAATGAAATATTCGACTTTTCAGCATTTTTATCAGTCTCCCCACGATACTCGCCTTGATTGAGCGATTATAAGTGTGATACCGTTTAATATTAAGAGAGTCGAGCAAGGATCTGACAGCTGCAGAAGTGTATTCTGAGCCTTCATCAGAATGCAAGTAAAGTGGTTTCTTGTCTTTAAACACTTTCTTTAAACCGGAAACCATAGCTACTGCTGATTTGTTTTTTAAAGGAACTGCTATGATATATTTAGTTAACACGTCGATTGCGTTCAAAACGTATTCAAAATTGCTATCAAAAGGAGCATATTTCTTTAGGTCAATGAGGTCCGACTGCCAAATGTGATCTTTTCGTGCAGCTATGAAAGGGTTACGTGTAAATTTGTGTCTAATATCTTCATGTAAAGTGTAAGCCTCTTGAGATTTTAAGAATTCGTCTACTTGCTTTTTACTAAAACCATATTTTTTAGCTTCACGATACAACTTCTCTTTACCTCCTAATGAGCCTACAGAATTAGGATCGAAGTAGATGTCTTTTAAAGTCATCATAATCAAAAGTATTGACTGTCATCCAACCAACTCAAATCTTTCTCAGTTGTGTTTTTTTTTTTGGTTTTAGATACTCTCTTCTCCGCGATGTTACACGACCTAACCAAGTATTACGAGATTGCCAACCAGGTAACTTGTTAGCAACACGTTTTGCATGTTTTGTACGCGAGAACAAACCATACACTAAATCTTCGACGTTCGATTTTTTAATAGGGCGACCTTGGAATAATATCTCACCCTTTTCGTTCCAAGAAATGTCACCTTCCACTAAACGTTCAGCTACTACCGTTCTGTAATTAATAGGAACCGTTTCTTTCAATTCATCAATGCTAGGCTTTCTGGCCGATGCACCATCATCCTCAGTGTCTGTAGTCTCAGTCTGTTCTGGCGCGGTTTGAGGCGTTGCAGCCGTTTTTAAAGTTGTAGTTGGAGGATTTACAGCACTGCTAGTAAAACTAACTTGTAAAGGTTCCTTTATTTTAGCCTGTTCATGATAATTCAAATAGCATTGCAATATTTGTTGATACAACATAACTTTCTGATGATCGTCAACATTATCTTGTTCTAAAATACTTTTCATTTGTTCATCCAACTCGCTTAGAGGTTTTTCAAATGGTCTAACGGCAGGATAGTTCGTTAACATCATTTTTTTTTGTACATTATTAGCGTGAAAAAATACTACCTAATAAACTAATTACAGGCGGGATCAACGCGCTAAGAAAACCTTCACCTTTTCGATTTAAAGTCTTAACTTTTTTGTCTGCTGACACGTTTCGTAGCTAGCAATTTTAAAGCAGTTTGTATTTTCTTAACCTACTTTTTTTATTGATACTTAAGGGTAATTTACCTCGTAGCACGTTCAGACAGCAGCTATTTAAAACATCGAGCACAGTCTGACAGTGAGTGAGTAAGGTTTTTTTCACGGAGATGTGAACCTTAGACGATGCTAATAGCTCGAGAGGTGGAATGCAATGTTTCACTTGGTTCTTCTTCATTGTTTTATATAGACAATTGGATTCTGGGATAGGATACAACTACGACAACGAAGTAAGGGATCCATCGTTGAATGGAGGTCAACAACAAATGAGTGAATGGATTTCGAGTGGCATCATTATATACCTCGCACAGGAAGTTGGCGCATCCTAACTGTGACCAAAACGTTTTCACCTGAGACTGATTACGTGGACTTTGTATCAGCACAATATAGGTCGAACAAACAGAAATGGTTCTCATATTTTTATAAAACATATTTTGCACAGGTAAAATACAACATAGATTGTGCTATTTCACAAATATATCAGTTATTAAACATTTCTGATTCGCCAAATCACACATCTTGTCATCTATTAAAACGATAGTGGCTTGATCAGAGTCGATACCTTCTATCATTCCATGGTCTACTTTTTGAGAGAATACTAACGGTATGCAGCAATTCTGTTTCAAACGGTTGTAGGCTTTTTGCCAAATATCATATATTACGAGACATTGGATAGGCTTTGGAGTTATCAACTGTTGATTATTTAAAATAAGGTCAACCGCAAACTCCGTCCTCCCCGAATTAGGTTATTCTGCAACGACCATAGCAGCTGTAAGACGCACCCTACAACCAACGCACTCCATTCTTCAAATAACAACAAAATAACAATTTAACAATATTTTATACTATTTTTAATCTGCACGCATTTTACGATACCAATTCAAATATGCAATGATAAAAGGGAACTGAGCAGAGTATTCAAACAGAAAAGAATCAAATTTAAAGTCTGTATACAAATATGTTTCACACCATCTAATGAGACGCATCTCGAAACACAAATAATTCAGTTCCTTAGGTTTCAATAGTTCGAGCATTTCAGGATTTTTTTTACCACATTTTCCTAATCCAACTCTTTCGACTTGTATCAATGACGAGTGCATGCACCATATAGAGTTCATTCTGTTTTAACAAATTCATCACTTCTCTCGCGATGTTACATTCAAAACGCAAATAAAGCCATAAATGCTTGACAGCTGCATGTGACACTAACTCATATTCGCCACTAAAAAGTGTCGTTGTTGTAAAAGATTGTCCTCTCGCTAGCTAATTGTTGGAAACGAAGCACACTATTTCATAAGCTTGACACGTATCTATTTCTGTAAGATCCATCCTACTCTCACAACAGTATGAAGGCAACTGAATTATTTCGTTTTAAAATGTTTAAAACACAATAAAAAAAACTCACCCGATAACATGTATCAACATTTTTATGTCATTATTTAACCTTTGTTCTTCATCTCAGATTTCAATTTCGTCAGCATGACGTCGATAGCAGGTGCTAATGACCTGAACATGGAAAATAGCTTGAATTTAAATTGTATTGTTTCCCATCTTCACGTTGGAAAACAATGTATTTCTGGTTGTTTTCGATCTGAGGATAGATCAGTATTTGGCCTTGATCTAGTTCTACGTGCATGTCTCCATCGACCACGTTTGTTTGAATAATGTTGAAATTATCTTTGAACATTTTCCATTGTTGCAGCGACAATGGAATACCGTTTTTGGATGGAAAAAACCTCGACGTTGCTCTAGTGTAATCTCTTAAATGAATAAGAATATTTTCTGCATATATGCCAACATTCACAAAAGCGTGGTCGGTGACACTTAATGGGAGAGACATTGTTGGTAAGAGTATGGAAGCCATTTTACTAATAAAAAAAAGAGAGAACAAAGTCACATTAGTCTTTATTCTCTTTTTAAAAATATACCTAATAACATATGAAAAACAATTGTAAACTTATCTGATTTCAAGTTGAAGACTTGTCTGACACTTTGAACACAAGTTGAACTCTTGAAGACATGTAAAGCTCTCTTGAAGCTTTCCCTTTTTTTATGAAAACCTTAATTTCTTAACATCATGAGATGGCAATAACCGTTTTTGAATGTCATGATCCGACTACGCGACATTTTTCAAGTAAACAGGTTGGTGATCTAATTAAAAACTGTAAAATCATGCTTATTTTTTAGGTGTTTGTCCCCAAAAACTGAAATTAGAGATGCGATTGAAAGATCGTTCATCTCCACAGCCTCTTCCTAGTGTCGAACAAGAAAAAATAAAATTGAGATTAAAATGAGTGACGTTGCATTCCATCGAGGAAAGATTTCATTACATCACAATTGCCATTGGAAGAGCTTACACCATCGAGAGAAAAGTAAGTATTCTTTGCATACATTTTATTTAAAGACGTTTATTCTTTAATTTTTTACATACTAGTAATATTAGTATAGGAAAAAAAGTTACTACTCTACAAATGAATAATAAATATCAGCTTTTACAATGCTGTGAAAACCATTCGGTTTTCTGAAATATGTTGGGATTTAATCAACGTTAAAAACCATTAGCCTCTTCCGTTCCTCAACTAAAATTGGTTCACTCAATTTTAGAGTTGCGAACCGCTCAAAAGCTTCTTTTTCTAGCATCATTTCACAGTCACGAAGCATCAATTTAATGAGGAAGTTGGTTCTAGGATCTTCAGTAAATACGATCACTTCTTCTACAGCAATTTTCTTCGTTGTAAAAAAAATCATTTTTCCAGCGTTTATTAGCTAAGGCTGGTGTAGTGTTTGTAAAAGTTATTGTTTGCAAATTCTTGGTTTTTTGAGCGTCGGCATAACGTTTTGCACAAACATCATTTTCGTCATTTGGATCAGATAGGTTAACAATACGTTTCTGATTAGCGCTAAAACAGTTCTGATTCGAATTTAATGGAAGGAAATTCTCATGTGCGTAGCTTAGATTGACAGCATCGGCTTCATATACGGGTGTTCCTAAATTAGCAATGCGTTGCCCCATCACGTTATAGTCCATATTTTCTTCTGGATCCGGTTGTAAGTAGTCACTTGCTTGAAAAGCTTGAAAAGTATACTTTTGTTCGTGTAAAATATCTTCCTGTGCATCTAAGCGATTGTTCAATTGTTCCTTTAGTCGTCTTAAAACGGCGTAATATTCTTCATAATTTTCGTTAATTGCCTCATTACAAACAGTAACTGTTTGATTTGACAGTTTTTGAACGAGACCGCCCAACTCACTGACAGTCTTCTCAATGTAAACATTTTTTAAACTTGTAACTTATTGTCGATCCATTTCCCCGTCTTTGAACTGAACTTGATGACTCATCTGCTCGACCAACACACAACGAATGAGCTTGTCTCATCTCCACAAAGAGTTTTAAATCTTTTCCTAATCACGTGATTCTTTTTTTTTTTTACAGAAAGCCACACACATTCATTGACTCCGAGACGGGAGAAAGTGAGCTGTAAGTAATATAAACCTAAAAGTTTCAAATAACTTTTTTAAAATTCCTTTTTAAATAAAAGCACCTTTCTTTTAGCATGCCAATAGTGACAAGAATTATAGAAAGTTTAAGAAGAATTATGGGGGCAACAATGGAAAAGTAAGCTACTCCAGATTTAAAAAAAAAACATTCTTTAAAAAGTATTGTCTATTTGCTAATTCTTTGACTTCTTTACAGCGAAAGAAAAAGCGAAGCTAATGAGGAGGAAGAAGGACCGAAGGCAAAAAAAAAGAGAAAAAAATATAGAAAAAAATTTAAATAAAAGTAAAGAAAACTTCTACTTTCGTATCTTTTTAAATATTCTTTCACATATGTACTATTAGAAACCACAATGGCTTGACCGGGTTCGATGAATATGTCAGTCTTTGGAATTTCTTCCATTGTTTTCAAGTAACTAGGTTTGTGGAACGTAAATGGATTCCTTCCAAAATCCACTCTAACCATTAAATCAACATTCTCTTTTTCACAAAACAAGGAAATTCTCGTCAGCTTTGCTTTTCGTGTGATAACAAAACTATCATCTCGAGCAAAAACAAACCAGGGTTCATTAAGCTGCGCATTAAAATTGAATGACACAATAAAGTATTTGTGAAATCTTTACGTACTGTTTAGTAGCTGCATCGGTGGATTCAGTAGGTTGTAAGAGGTTCTTTATCATTTTGTTTTTCGAGTCGAAGGCGTTACGTTGACTATTTAATGAAAGGCAATTTTGCTTGCACCACGATAAGGTGGTGACGTCACTAGAGTGGAGAGCCGACGCCACATTCGTTATTCGTTTACCGTTAGCTAAATACTGAGGATCACTGCTTGAATCCGTCTTGTAGTGCACGTCTTTTTAAGTTTGTAACTTCTTCTTCCAGTAAGCTATTACTAAGCGAAGCCTCCATTATTCTCATTTCAAAAGTATTTTCAAGTTCATTCTTGGTGTCCAGAACAAATTGCTTTATCTCCCCGCTCGTATTACCAACCATATCAAATAGCAGGTTTATGACCGAGGTTGTAAATGTCTGTATGCAGTCGCTTAACCTCGTAATTGCAGTCTCATTAAGACGGGCATTAAGTGCACGGTCTAACATTTTTGAAGCGAATGGACTCTTGAGTTGGGACGCGTAACTTTAGTATCAGCAAGAAATTTTTATTTTTTATTTTTGTTTACCACTATCGATTTACACTACAGAACGCTGTTTGTTTTTTCTTTTTTTTTATTCATAACTTTCGCTGCTATCTTGACCTTCAGAACTAAGCAGCTCTTGGGATGCCACTGTTTGTACGGGAGTAGAATCTTTAGCATATAACATTGACAAAAAATTCCTTCGAATGGGTTCAGTTGAAAGTAGAACGATTGTAGGCACAATTGATGAAACCATCATTCTTGAAAGGCAAATCACAAACCCCACATACACTTTTTCCTTAAAACGTATGAAACAATAGAGTTCGACACATTCACCTCCGATGCAATACAAGTCAATGGAGCATCTATTGACTATCACTCAATGAAACTCGATCCTATCTTCGGGTTTAATGCACTAGAAGGAGCATAAACGTTTCGAAGTCGTTTTTCAGATGAAGGAATGTCTTTCATCGAGGATAAATCGGTTTGTGTAGTGACATCCATGCCTAGTCGTGATCAGATTTAAAAGACTACAAATAATTGCCACCAGTCTTATTCAGTTAGTTCTAATCTCCATCGGAAGGGCGCTGCAGGCGTCGGTCACGTTACCAGCTCTCTCAACCAATCAGAGAAATATTACTTAAAAATAATTCTCCATTTTTAGTTCGAATTCCTACTGCTCGAGGGTCAGGGCCAGATTTAAGCGATTGCCGTCTGTAGGCCCAACATAATGCCGCTCTTCAGTATCCTTAAAACTTCCCCTCCCCAAAGTTTTACGGAATGTTCAATTTCCCCCCCACCCTCAATCAAGCACCTTTCTTAATTTGTATGTTCTTTTGTGATCTAGTAGGGCAAAAATAAACTCATGTTACTAAGCAAAGTAATAAAAAGTAATCTATTTCCGTTGGCCTTTGAACCTAAATTAAGAGATTTTAGGGATTTGCTTAATAGGGCCGTATCCCTTTCTTCCCTTGCTTTCCCCTGTTTTTTAGTTCTGAGTATCGCTTAGTTTCATTGGTCATGGCTACTCATTTTACTTCCCTATGTTCAACGTATGACAATCAACATCCAACGTAAAGTGACCATACTATGAAGAGTTGGCAAATAACATAACTACGTTTTAAAGTAAAAGTCATTAAGTCCTATTAACGTGTAGCATTGATACTGCACTCAATCAGTACTGATACGACATTGAGTTGATAGAGAAAAAATGTGGAATTGTTGCTTCCTGAACTATTCGTAGACATTGGAAAAACGAGTCGCTGATAACCTTAAAATCGGTGTACTTGGTACCGTACGGTAACTGTCGGTTACTGATACGAATTGCACAAGATAGCAACAGCTTATTTATAGCGTCATCTCTGGACGGGATGCGGTATATGTTTTTAGACTGATATGCGGTTAGCTTAATTCTAACAATGGATGGCGCCGCGTTTTGTTAATAAATTTTCATGAACGGTGGGGCGCAGGCAAAATTCGCACGACTAACGTGCAATTATTTTTAAACCGTCATGCTGCCCCTAAAAAAGTGCCGCTATAGGCCCGGGCCTCTCGGGCCTACTTATAAATCCGGACCTGTCGAGGGTCGACCGGATACGCGCTCCGCTCACGTGACCGACTCTCAACCAATCAGAGAGCGAGCAGACCTTACACATTACTTACAACCGGAAGCCCTCTTTCTTTCTGACTCCAACCTTCAAAGGAGGTGACGCCACGCAAAATTTAATAAAAAAAAAGCAAGTCACTATAAAAATGCATAGTCATACTAATACTAACCCAATACGTCATCTCATATCTGCGACGTCACAGATGAGACGATAAGAAATAGTATTGTAGAAAGTAGCCGAGCTGGCGTGGGTACGGGCAAACCTCACTACTTGAGCGGAAGTGCATCATTACTCCCACTTTTATCAAGTGAGCGGAAGTGGGGGTATATAGGTAACTTAATATCGCATTTTACCCTACTAACATCCGTCTCAAAGATAACTTTGCAGCCACCCACACCTTCAACTTCTCAATGGTATCACCGCCCATATCTAAGACACCAGGTACTCTGTCGATTGGTACAAAATACTTACCTCCTGTCATCCAATGCCAGCTAGGGAGCATACTTCCGTGCATTGCAGCTCATTTCCATCAAACTCTTTGAATAATGGAAGAAATCACTAATGAATCTACAACCGCCTTCATGCTCCAACATCCAATTTCTAGTCCGCCCAAACCTTGCTACGAGTCTCGCACAAAAATGGAAACATTCCACAAAAGCCAGCATTCCAAGCTCTCTGAGACTTGACGCCCAGTTCGCTTTATGCACATCAATGGAAAGAGCGGCACATTCAAATGCAACAAATCTACAAACAAGGAAACAAATCTGAAACATGTACGAACACCAGCAAACCGAGGAACAGCAACCTGAAGAAGACGAAAGTGTTGGAAACGTAGGCTAATTTTGGGGTGTATTCGTCGAAAATATGTAGCCAACAGCTTGTTGAAATGTTTTTGATGAAAAATAAAAAATAAATGACGAGACAAAATTAACAGTTCAGGTCAAAAATGGTCATAAAAATAGCCATGAAAATATAAAATTACCATTCTTGTCATTAAATAATCATATGGACATGACTGTGAAAGCAGAATTACAAGGCATCCAAAATAAAAAAAATAATTCCCTAAAATATAAAGCAAAATAAGGCCAAACATTTTTTTTTAATAATAAAAACTTAACAGCATTATCTTTTTTTTTTTTTTTTTGCCTTATTAAGTCCTGGTCAGTCG
Organism: Lithobius niger; assembly: GCA_023313725.1. Classification (NCBI taxonomy): domain Eukaryota; kingdom Metazoa; phylum Arthropoda; class Chilopoda; order Lithobiomorpha; family Lithobiidae; genus Lithobius; species Lithobius niger. The sequence goes on along the minus strand of JAHWFP010091098.1, from coordinate 10,711 downwards.
TGGGATTCGATTTGGTATTCGGTTTGAGAAAACGGCACTAACCACTAGGTTGTGATTGCACATTCCCCGAGGACTCCTTACATAGCCTGAATTGCACGTTTCGACTAGTTATTTGTCTGCCTTGTGAGCCATTGCTATGTGGCAACAAATTCCTAACAGGGATAAAGACTAAATCATTTTTGTATTAAGACCTAACACAATCACCCGTTTATTCCTGTTTGAAGCCTTGGTATTCTGCCAGTTATTTAAAGAAGTGCATTCCCCAACTAATCTACTGGTTTTTTTTTCTCGAAACACACACTTTCAAACGTCTTAATTACAAGATTTATTGTGGACTCAAACTTTTTGAAGATAACTCTTTAAAAATCGTAGCACAAAAAGTGCAGACATTCATTTTAATGAGAGCAATGTTATGGAGCAAATGAGGTGACTATTACATTTGCACACTCTACATAGGTAAAGAGAGTGAAAGAGGTAAATTAAAAACGTGGCAAGAGACGTACAATTTACGTAACTTAGCAGCACTATTTCAAATTCTTCAATGCTAATATTTTTGGGAATGGTCTAGAAAGTTTCAGTGCTATTCTATTCAGTGATAGTGACACAACTTTAACCATTCAGTTCTTACGAATTGATTATTAGTTATTATTGTCGGATCTATTGGCTTCTTCTCAGGTACTTATTAACACATGCATAATGAGCAAAACTTACTGTGATTAAAACACAACCTACTAACAAAAGAGTAGGGTTTCAGACATTCAAGGACTCGATGTAAGCTGAACAACCAACCTACTAGACTCAACTACCGTAATGTGATCCACACTGATAAAAGATTTGGGTTGGGAAACTCCAAGTTAGCAGTAAATATTTTTCAACCAAATGTTTTAATTGCTAAGACACCTTGAAGACACTAATAGAATATCCAGGGGCTGAAACAAAACGGCACATGGTTAGATCCTTTTCACTTGGTACGCAGGAAAAGGAAGAACTGGTAGTTTTACCTGTTAATTTTCATGGATTTCATGATCTGCATCACCAAACAGTTTTTAATCAGAACAGACCAAAGATTAAAAAAACCATCAGATGTGGTCAATGAAAATTAACAGGTAAAAAGCTACCTCTTTTACCTGATTAACCATGTGCAAAATTAATCACACTGCTTTCAGACTACAACATTTGAAAAATCCGTCCTTCAAGTTAACTGTGTGACATTTCTGTTCAGTGAATGATTATTGAATGTTTTGTAGCTATGGCATGGAGGGGAGGGGCACTGCAAAACGAGCAGGATAACACAATCATTGAGAAATTTCGAAAAAGTAGCATGCCCAACTAACCAATAAAAATATTCATAGTACCAAAAATTTTCCTTTTTTTTTTTCCATAGTTCCAAAAATTATTCCTTTTTTTTAAATCTGGTGCATAGGAGCTACTCAGGAGGGTAACGGTTTGTACTCAGCACATTTTTTTTGAAACCAAAGCATGCGAATAATAATGTTTAAATTAGAGTGCAGTATGTTTCATTAAGCAAACTTTTGCACATCAAAAGACAAACAATTGTAAGGCCTGGAACAAACTGCAAATTGAGATTAGAAAAAATGGGGAGATAAAAATGTACATTTGGTATCATTTTGTTATGCTACTACTCTGAAAGAGGAAGTGTTAACTTGAAAAGATGATGTGTCAACTTGGAATTGAGTAAGGTATATGTAAATATGTTGAGTGGTGCTGTAACACTCCACAACGCAGGATGATGGGGTTGAATGAAGATTTTGAAGATGATATGAATTTGCTGGACTTATGGTGGTAGACCAGTAAATTATTCACCCGCAACACATTTTCCATGCCTTTTCAAGCAGTAATTTCCCTTTTCCAACCTTATTGTAGTTAACTGTTTTGAAGATGCTTCGTTCCATTATACCGAGTGATCTCTTTTTGTGTGAAACGAATTTGTTAAACAGGAAAAAGGTTAGGATTACTAGAACATGAGACCTACAGGCATCACAGCCAGCTTTGTTGGGAGGTCGACACTACAACAAGGGCAGCTGGTATGTTGCATTGCCAATGCCTTGGTCAAGTCTAAAAATAAAACCAAATTGCTTTTACTGTTTTTATATGTATAACCTCTTTGACTGGTTATCCCTTCTACTACTCACCTCTACTCAAATCAAAGATATGAACAAGCTGGCTGCACAAACCGAGACTAAGTCACTTTCGTATCACAGTGAACGTACGTGTCACTATGTGGGCTAGACTGTACCTCAAATAATTATAAATTAAACCTCATCAATTATAAATATGTGATAAGTGTATGTGGAGCGCCAATACTAAACATCTCAACCCATTTTCTAATTTGTGAACCTACTATTTCAACTACTATACATGACCCACTTCACGTGTGATATTTTTCGCTACTGTGTAATACTGATTCATATGAAGGCGGTAGGCAGATGTCATTTACGAGCAACCCTGTTACTGCCAGATCATCATATTTTGGAGGAGGTGTAATAGGCTGACGGCCTTCCCAAGTAACTCCATTCTCTAATGGTATTTCAAGCACTGTAGTCCAATCTGTAAGTGTCGAATCGTCCCACGGACGTTCTGCAGTCCGAGACATCGAAGAGATAGAAGATGGATAAGATCGGTTTGATCCGTGAATTTCTTCGCAGCACAACTTTGCCAAGATGCAGAGGAAGATGACACCTAGCGACCCAATAAATGCAAAGCCTAGGGTTAGTAGGAAGACGGCATCTTCACTGTAGCCAGCCAAGCCAAATATATCTGAAAGTATAAAAAAAAGGTTGTAATATGATTGATGTCACATCAATGTTTGAACTAACAGAATAATTTCAGTTGATTTCCGAGATGCCACTTTTATTCTCAAACTGAAGCTGTTTCAGCTGTTATGCACCAGCTTGATAAACAAAAAAAACTCACTGTGGTGCAAAATCACAATTGGTGGCTTCAACAAATTATTAGGGAAATTGTGTGTGTCAGAATTTATTCAATTCTGTAGCCTAGTGATCAAGGAGCGCAGCAATAGCGCTGGTCATGTTAATTTGACGTGTTAATGGCAGCAATGAAATTTCTTGTTGGAGTTATTGTGGTTAGGATATCTTCTATTAAGCCCAGCAATTTGATGTGTTAATTGCAACAATGAATTTCTTGTTGGGGTTATTGTGGTTTAGGACATCTATCTGTTAATCTAGTGTATATTCTACTAAATGACATTCTTCTTTAGGCCGATAGCATTCTGCAGCTGCAGTGCCAACGTCTCAAGGTATTTATCAGAAACAAAAAGACGGAAAACAAGTTAGCCTACAGTCCAAAACCACTGGCTTGCTCATATTAGCAATGCCGGCAGATAAAATGGACAGGTTACACTGTCTTCAGGCTAACGACACTGTTATGGTACGCTCAAACCCATTGCTACCGAGCAAACAATATACTGCATGAAGAAGTGCTGTTGTAAACTTAGTACAAGTTCTGACTACACGTACATGAGCAGAATGAGAAACGAAAACCATGTTTCAACTAGCAGTTTGGTTTCAACTACAGTGTGAATCAAATGATAAGTTATTTATTTCGAAGATCGTGCCGTTCCAAAGCCTAGCAGAATTGTTTCTAAGTTACCACAACAATTGATGCAGCACACACATTACACACGTCCGTTAATAAGTGTTTACTACTTAATAAACCACTTTTACCTCTGTAAATGAAAAAAATCTTAAACAATTTTAACTACTTCTTATGGTAATGTGCGCCCATTTATTAAATCATACCATTCGATTATTACACCATTTCACTATCAACTGCTTCATTGGTGTGAGTTGCTTAAAGTGCTGACTAACTACTTCGAAGATTTGTTCTCCAGCATGATAATGTTTTGCAACATTCACTCAAATACAGGTAGCTTATACGAATGTGACACAACACGCATCCATTTATTGTTAAAGACCATGAAAAGTTGATGTAACTGCTAGAAGCTGCACGGGTGAATTTAGATGTATCTACGATGTTCTGTTCCCCCAATTAAGTCTTTTATTTCTCTATCCCAGTTTTTCCCCACCCTGGAAGCCTCGCCAAACATAATGTACACACTTTTACATAACCAACTTATTCCTATGAATTTTAGGTTAATCATTTGGTACGATGTACATAATAAAATTGTAGAAATCAATAAAAGTGAGAGTGATATGTTTAAGATGCTAACAATCGCTTTACAGTCACTTGAAACTTGCCATACACGATGCTTATCATTGCTAGCTTGCAAATGCGCTTGTAATGGAGGCCGATGTTGACAACTTGCATGTTGAGCTGCATGCAGATATTTGGTCTTCTGACTGCTGAGAATGTTCGGCAGGGTCTTGTATCAGCGAAAATGTTCCAGTTAGTGGCTTTTGAAGCAGTAAGTAGAGGGATTTCGGTAGAAGATCATCGCTAAGAACAAGTAAAGAATCAGCAGCATGAAATTGGGCGGTTTTACTTCTATAGATAGTCTAGCATTTATGACGGCATCGTTGGAAACTCTAGCTTTGAACTTAAATAGCTTCAGCATTATGGACAAGCTTTTCGAAGGTGAATCCGTGGAACTCGTGCGAGACTTTCGGCAAAAAGGTGTGTTTCCCTATGAATACCTGACAAATGTGGAAGTGTTTGAGGAGAAGTGTTTACCTCCCATGTCGGCATTTGCCTCGTTGTTGAAAGGAGCGATCTGCTCCGAATCTTATCAACATGCGATGAAGATTTGGGATTTAGGCAAATGCAAAACGTTTGGAGATTACCACGACCTGTATTTGCGGACGGATGTCGGGCAATAATTCTACGACCTGCAAAAAATGTAGGGTAATGAAAGGACCACCACCACCAAATATAACGTGATTTTAAGGGTCTCACCTTGTTCTGTTTTAAACCCTAGCATCAAATAGGATGTTGCAGAAGTTCTACGACCTTCAATGACTTACAGCAATGACACTGTTCCCCTTGTTACCCTCATTAACCAACCTCGGCGAGCATAGTTCTATCCCTCACGTGTTTACTGCCTGTTGCATTGAAAATGACGTATTTTGTCTCCTGGCGCCATTCCAGTTCTCCCAAAGGTTGGAAGATTAACTCCTCTTAACGTGGCATTATGAAAACAAGAATCTTGTAATGTCAAATCATCTGGCCTGGAGCCAGGAAGCAAAAGCCGCTGCTTCTTTCCTGGAAGGCATTGTGCAAATAAATGGTGAAATGTAAATCGACTTGTAGGTAAGCATAGTTTTTACTTGGGAATATGTTATCTGTAATTTTACTAGTAAATATTTTGCTTGTATTTGTACTTGCAAAAAACGGTCTTACATGCTACACTTATTTATTAACGATTATACAGCAGACACTAGTTCTTAGAAATTCGTATCTCTGTTTAAAATTTTTCGTACACTACAAATACCTAGTAATTTGTAATAATTATTTTTATAATAAAAATTAATAAACTAAATAAAAAATAGTGTTTTCATAAATTGTTATATTTCAAAGTTACTTAATAATAATTATTATTACTATTATTAATTTGTATTACAAGCAGGCAGTGCTTAGAACGTGGTAATTTATTTTTAATATTTCCTTTTGAAGGCTCGTGGTCTTCTAAAGACTAAGATATAAAATAATAATAATAATAATAAAAATAAATATTAAAATTAATGTTACCGTTATTCATTTTTATTACAAACTAACCAGGTAGTGCTCAGAACGTGGTAATTTATTTTTAATGTGTCCTTTCCAAGGCTCGTGGACTTGGATGTAAAAAAATTAGTAAATAAATAATAAATAAAACAAGTTTACATTTCATATTACTTTAATAATTTTAAAATTAATTCTTTACAACCTTTTTTAACGCTGCTTTTGTTTATTTACTCCTCTTTTGTCAAATCGTTGTTTTTCATCTTGTATAATTCATCAGAAGAAGTGTTTTTGCCATTAGGTGTCATGGCGTGGATAATCGGTAAGCATTCGTTGCTGGAATAACCGACGTGTCAGGTCTTGACTCAGGGTGACTGGGAGTTGGTGGCCAGGCAACATAGCCTCAAGCCACTGGATAAGCGAAACGTATAAACTGTATCGTTGGCGATACAAACTGTTTAATGATTGAGCTGGTATTTTAATTGGATAATAGAATGACACTAATACGGAATATTTGCACTCTTGAAGGAATTAGCTTAGGCTAAAGTCTATTGATTGTCGGAGTCCATGAATACGATCTCCTCTTTCCATTCTGCTCTCTATCATTTTATTTACAGGCATCCGAAGTAATGCACTAATGTTTTGCTCGAATATATATTTCAATAATCGCATATACGATTAATGCTATATAAGCCTAGTTGGAATACAACTAAACAGAATTAAGCAAGTACAGTAATCCATTTCTTGTCATGTGTTGATTTTTATTAGAGTTAAAAATGTTGGTGTCAAGTGTATTTTGTTTGCCATCCTAGACAATCTGAGTTCGTTCAGTGGACTTTAGCTACGTAAACCCAAAACATTCATTTATTTCCTAAAGTTTTTCTCTGCTGCCTCGATTTACAGGCACTGGCACTCAAGACTTCAACCAATTTTTGAACACCTGTTTAAGAGCTTACTGCCCGAGTTCGAATGTGGCAAACATTAGGCCAAAATATGGAAAATATAAGCAAATCTTGATTCATAGTGGGATTTGTTTTATTTCCCCATCCCCTCTCCCCTTAATTAGTAAGGCTTCGCTACGCCCCACGAGGCGGAACCAACAGAACGAAACAAACATATTATACCCTGTTTAAGTTAGTGCATAACGGCAGCACTGATTCTTTTCAAATGAAGTGTGTACCTCTTAACTGCTTCTTTCCCCCACCCCCTCCCAACTACAAGTGGACGTGGTCCAAAGGCATGTCTGCACATTTCACGTTTAGTGGATTATCTCCTAGCTGAAGGAAATTTTAACGAGTCTTTCTAGCGTTAATAGTCATGGTAGCGTACGTTCTTATACTTTAATTTAACTAGCAGAGTCCCACTCTCATTCCGCGTCGTCTCGTTACGCTCAAGTAGCTTTCATCCTGCAACTCTTGTGCTGCTGACAGACATTCCACGTCTAAAACGATCATGCAAATGGTCAGAGTACATTACGCGTTTTTCGTAAGGCTTCACAGCATAAACAAATGATAACCATAAATCATTCCAACAGTCTGGCCATCCGCGAGCTACGTGCGTGTCGATCCATGCTTCCAGTAATATCTTTGATTCCAAGAGCATCGCAAAATCATGTGTTGATATTTCAACGCTAACTAATTGTAATTATTGCTCACAGTTCGTCCATCACATTCCTAAAGGCCGGTTGCACCAATGCCAGTTAAAGTGACAGTTAAGTAACTGCAGGTTAAATATAACGGATGGTTAAATCAAGGATTAAGGGCTGGTTGCACCAATACCAGTTAACTTTAACGGTCGGTTAAACAGCATGTTAACCTGCAGTTATCTGTGTGTTTGTTGCACCAACGCAAGTTAAGTGGAAATCGCCAGTTAGTAGGTCCTAACTTTAGTTAAATCCTAACTGGCCAATATTTTCCAGTTAAGCAACTTAACAAACTTAGCATCAACAAACATGGCGGATAGTTCAGATAGCTAAGATAAAAATGTATTGTTTCTCGAGTATTTGTATGTCTTATCCTGCTGCTAAACGTCAAATTTTAGAAAGAATGTATCCATTTGAGCTATACGACAATCAGTTCCGCATTCGAAATCGCGTCAGGAAACTGACTGCACTGTACACTCTCTCGGAGATATTCGCTATATTGACTGATTCCATTATGTGTTTCATACACAGGCATCGGGGAGGGGGGAGACAATCGTGACTTGTCTCCAGGATTTGATTCTCTCCCGTTTATTTGTTATGTGAATAACAGTTATCCACTTTCAGTGGCGTGGCGTGAGTCCCCGCAGCCACCGCAGCGGCGGGAGGGCGCAGAGCATTGTTGGGCGCCATCGCGTCTTGCTGAAGTTTTTTTTTTTATTTGATCAAAACGGAAATTAACACCTTTGTAGCCAAATCGTCACAGTCTCTTCTAAACATTGAAGGCTGGCAGGCTAACAGAGTTAAATAAATTTTCAAGATAAAGAGGTACCGGAGGAGGGGGGGGGGACACAACAATGACTTAACACGGGCACCAATTCTCTTAATGAAATAAAAAAAATGCATCTTTAGTACTACAAATACTACTCCAAAAACGAATAAAGGTTGTAAACTGCAAAATAAAGGTGTAAATACCTGAAAACAAGGTCCACATTTTTTCTGTTGTGGGAGGGGGGGGAGGTATTACGCTTGTAACCTCCTCCCCCCTTCACCACCACCATGATTCGCTGACGTTGGCCCAGTCGTGGACTGTGCGACTGTAATAGTACCTCAATTTCAGAATTGGGCAACGCTTGATGTGTTGTTGTGTTAGTTTGGTGATAAAATTTCCTTATTTTTTATTTTTCATGGGGGGAGGGGGCGCACTTTGACCTTTCGCAGGGGGGCGCACGCCAAGCTAGCTATGCCACTGTCCACTTTGTATGCTCTATAAATAAATAGTAGGCTACAACGTACAACAATGGCAAGATGTTGAGTTACAAAAGAACAGAATGATTTACAATTCAGTACTAAGGTCCTTTAATATGAACATATCAATGTATTACACTTGTTTACATCGCAAAAAGAACTTGTGTACTTCGTTCGGTACGGTATCGTTTGAAATAAAAATGTTGAAATACATTACTTTGCATTTGCATTACGAAAGTATAATGATGAGAGGTGGCTTCCCGGTGTTACGTATGTATATTTTCCATCTGTTTTATGTCCAGTTCCTCTTGAACACGTAACACACCCATTCGTAGGATATGCTCTTCCTATTCATTCTTTAGTTACTCCTCATAATATGCTTTTTTTTGTTCTGAAGCACAATCAGAAATATGTTTACATGCTTCTGCCCTAACCAATGAAATACTTGGTTTTGGTGTAAGATTGGGCCTGTGGCAGTCAAGAGCGGTGGGAGGGGGGCAGTGGCCACCGCCAAGGCAAATAAATTTGAAAATAACTGCCAAAATTGTTGAAAACACGGAGTTAAATATGACAAAAAAAATGCATGAAAACACAGAAATATCACCTTGCAGCCTCTTCAAAGACTTCATTCTGGAGCCACCCTTGGCGGCGATTCGACCACGTTGTGTCAGACATCCTCGATGATGTCTCTCCAGTAGTACAGTGGGGCTAGTTGGTGTTAGAGGAAGAAAAGGAGGAGGAAAAAGTACTACTGTCGACTAGTTTTCAATTTCTTGATAATATTCAAGCTCCGTGATTGGTTTCCCCACACTTCCCCCTCCCCCCCAAAGAAACCTGAGAAACCACCCTGGTTCATCTTGTTCGGCACTTTGCTCCCTTTATACAAGATTGTTAGGTGACATCTCTATTGCAAGAATGGATTCAAAGGTGGGCAAACGGGACACTTGCCCGAAATCGCACGTTTTTACAAACGTGTCTTGATATTACATAAATTTCCTCGAGAATATGAGAGTTAAGTACGCTCCAAAAGCTGGATATGGAAGTTGGCCTTTAAACCCTCTGGTGGTGCTAGTAGCACTCTCAGATCCCCTTTCTGGCTTTGTTTGGCGTTCTTCAAAGGTTTTCCCTCATTGGAGGGGCCCACAGAATCTGGAAGGCCCCCTCCTCCCGCCCTCTCGCAGATGTAGATTTTGCCTGAATAGTGACGTTTACAGGGCTGGCTGTTAAATATGAGGGAAGCTCTTATAGTCGATGTCTCATCTCCCTTCCCGCAAGGGGCTGGTGACCCCACAATACAGATTTAGCACAGGCAGAAATAACCAGTGAGCATAGCAACAGGACCCGCAACGAGCTACCCACGTTGGCGTGCACAGGAGGGAGGCAGGTAGGGGGGGGAGGCAGGTAGGGGGGGGAGGCATTGTCCGTGCCTTTTCGGAAAAAAAGTTTTTTTTGCCCTTTCTGTAAAAAGCTTTTGTCTTATTTTGGTTTTCTGAACCGATAAATACTGATGCTGCATCCAAAGAAAGGGCCTAGAGGCCTAAAAAGGGCAAAAAGAAGGCCAGGAAAGGGGCAGAAAGGGGCATCAAAGGGTAAAAAAGAGAGAAGCTTAAAAAAGGGTAAAAAAAGAAAGTGACGATCAAAAAAAGAGGTCCACAGGAGAAAAAAAAACCTCAGCGTGCTCTTTTACAAAAGTTGCCCCTGCCCTCTCGGTGGTCTGCGCTCGCTACTGCTGAACAAGTGAAAATGTGACAACCTCTTGTGGTGGATTCGAACCATCTAACTCCAAGATGCCGTCACGTGGCACACTGTACGTCTAAGTAGTTGGTTTTCCGTATCCTACTGGCTGGTACTTCCTCCATCCAGACTGCATTCAGTTTTGCAGTGGTGTAGCACGATTCCCCAGGATTCCCAGTACCTTCTCGGGTACTTGGCTAAGGTTCTTAACTAAGTTATCACTCGAAGATTCCTATTTTTGGCATTCTTCTTAACATTGTTGTAGGCCTTTTTCAGTTTCAGATTCGTTCGTTTCGTGGAGGTGACAGCATTGTAATCGGCTTCCCCCCACGCTTCAGCCTTCTGAAAGGTCGTAACTGCTTCAGTTTATTTTGTTTTCTATTATGTTTCCATATTTAGGACAAGATCTACGATCAGCACTTTATTGTTTTA